>JANTCA010091493.1:0-13092 GCA_024741275.1 Chironex yamaguchii
ATGCATAAAGAGTCGATTTTTTCCAGCATATTAGAGAGAGATGATTGGAGCTGGCATTCGTGCTCTTATAATAATAATAATAATAATAATAATAATAATAATAATAATAGTAATAATAATAATAATAATAATAATTAATAATTAATAATAATAATGCAAATGTTGGCTGATGTGAGCCTGATGTAACCTTCTTGTATATATTTAACCACAATCTGTAATTAGGGATTTTGGAAATTGAGATTTAAAAGTGATGATGGGTGTCTACGATTGTGCCACATTCGTCTATACTGGACTTACTTGCACCTGGTATTAGTGTTCTTCCAGTACATAAAACAAACATTCTGTTAATGTCTGGAAAAATAAGAAGTGCCAAGAAGGTCTTATAGGACTTATTAGAGCAACTGGTTCCCTACACACCATGCCAGTCCATAGATCAAATGAGCACATTACCAAGGAAAACCCATTCATCACTTGCATGTATGGATACCTTGAAGAAATTTATGCATTCTTCATTGCAAGTTGTAATGGGAATGAAGTGATTATGGATGCAGTTCAAAACCTGAGGAAATTATCAAACACATTGGGGTTACCACTTGGAGTCAATTGAAACTGTGTGGCAAAGTTTAAACTCCATTGCTCCAGCTATTGATAAAATTAACGATGATGAATAATGTGAAACGAAATTGAAAAATAAGGCAAATGCCGTAAAGAAAATTTGGTCACACTAGACATTATCTGTTCACTATTGTTTATGCGGTAAATCACAAAGAAAACAAAGATTTTGACAATGCATGTGCAACAAGAGGATCTTTGAATCTGCAACATTCTTGATGCACATTGGCTCATTGCAGCTAGGGTTAAAACGTGAAAGACATGTGAGCAAATGAGCAGGCCATGGAGGAAGAGATCAAGGACACCACTGATTATGCAGGTCAACTTGGCATAAATCCACTTTTGGAGTTTAAAAAGAAGCACAGAATTAAACTGCTGTCCAGAAAGATAGATGAGCATCCTGGAATGACAGCGAAGATTGGTCTCTACACGTTTTATCAAAATGAAATGGGCCTTTCACTAATGAGCTGTCTCATTGTCGAATACAAGAAGGACCTGAAAGTTTGTTTGGAAAAGATGAAGCCATTCACAGGAACACTCCAACTGCCGCTAAAGGAGCCCAAAACTGGTAGCATCAAGCAACTTTGCAGTCTCATGTTTTTCATAGATTTTCTCATTTTTAGTGAACTGTAAATAGCTTGTAGTTGTTTTGTTCATTTATTATTTGAGGATTATTCATTCCACCCTACTTATAAAGAGCTAGTGCGGGTTTTTTGCATGGTTTGCAGGGTAAAAATTAATCTTGCAGGACAAACTTCTTCATCAACCCCTCCCCCCCCCTCAACACATAGCATGAAGTGACAACCCTGAACAGTTGCCAAATTACAAGTATTTGATTGATGCTTTGGGCAATTGTATCAAAGGCCAAACACTGTGAAGTAAAGTCTTCAATTCCACATTTGTAAAATAGAAGTCTGTTCTGTTCCTTTCTCTTATCCTCAGTTTGGTTGCCAAGATCAGCAAAAGATGAGACGATTTAGAAACTTTGTTACCTTAATACTGTTTCTTTATGTTTTGAAGAGTACACTGCATCCCAAAGTACCAACCCAGATTCACTGCATCTTTAACCAAACTCTTGTTCTTAACTGAAGAGGATCTAAACTAAACTTTTGACACTACCCTTGATAGCTTTTGATTCAAATTATACTAAGGAAGAAATGACTAGTATACTTATAAGTGATTTGGTTTCAACATGACGTAGTATTTTGTTTGCACTCTCTCCGAGCCAAGAACAGTGTGTCCTACCAATTCCCAGATTTACACCACATTAAAAATCAGAGAACAAATTCACTTCTTCAGTTCTGGTAGCAAAGGTAGGAAAAACCCCATATGTCCACAGACTGCATAACATATGCAGGAAAACAGAAAATTCAGCTTACATTCCCACTGCTCTCTTCCATCTCTTCCAGGGGAAAGATCACTCTGATTTTGCTGATGCAATCGCAATAATAATAATAAACTGTCGAATATTTATGTCATTGTCATTAAGTTCCATTAAACATTTGTATTGTCACTAGTTAAATCATTTTTAAACAAATAAGTTTCACTTTTTTGAAAATGACTAGGGGCAGAGACTCCTTTGCTCTAAAGTGCCCACCACTGATAATATCAAAGTAAACAAAGGTATATATACCTGAACCTTGACCTCTCCTTCCCATGACTGGAAAGGATGCTGGATTAAATATGCTGAAACAGTCACCAAGGAGAGAACAGTACCCCAAAAAAAGTATTTTGTGAAAAGATGGCTCTGTACAAATCCAAAAGTGTGACGTGGCAACAGTTTGAGCATGGTCAAACCTACAAGGGACAAAATAAGATAGAGCTGTATAGAATTAGTTAAGCATTATACGATGGCATGAAAACAGTGGATGATGTAATACTCTGAAAAGGTAACAAGGATAACAGCATAGTAAAAATTAATCAAAATCCTTGGCTGTTAGGCAACTTTCCAATTATATCAATAGCAAGAAGCACTGCGTAGGTTGCTTGACCATCAAAAAGTTGCTATGTTTCAAAATTTCTTCTTCAACGCTGGTTTTCAAAAGAGCTAGCTTCAACGTTTCCCTTCGGGTTTCGCTCTCATCTTCAACTGATTTAAAGTTTTTTGCAGCAAAAGTAAGGAACTCTGATTCGAGGACAGACTGTCAGGCACAATAATTTATCTCACGCAACAGCTTCATCCACAAATGTAATGTAAGGTAAGGTATATCAGTATTTTCTAAACGACATTCTAACACAAACTCGCATACAAACTAATCCTGTAGCAAAACCTAATACATTCGAACAATCCACCTTTGTCAATAGATTCATAAATGTCAGTCATTCTATTTCTCATGCGATACACAGTTTATACAAATATCATACATAACATTATGGAAGATGCAAATAAAGTTCTACTGCATATAATGCTTTCAAATGGCAATTTAAATCTCTCTATCTAAGAATCTAGGGATAACAATTTTTCATAAAGATATAACTCTCTCAGGCTAAAGTCGCACATGCAAATTTCTTAAAAGCTGATAATTAGGCTGGGCTAAGATGGAATGGAATAAAATAGGATGGGGTGGGATTGAATGGAATGGGAAAAAATGGAATGGAATGGAAGGGGATGGAATCAAATAGGATGCAGCAGATTGGATTGGAATTAGATAGGCTGTCATTCTCTGTGATGTGATTCACAGTCATAACAGGTTTAGACAGAATGGAGCAAAGGACTCGGATGCAAGGTCAGGATTAGACACCACATAATTTGATAGGTGAGATTGATGGGATTGTATCGAATGGCTTGTATTGGATGGAATGGATGGTATTGGATGGAATGGATGGTATTGGATGGAATGGATGGTACTGGATGGAATGGATGGTACTGGATGGAATGGATGGTATTGGATGGAATGGATGGTATTGGATGGAACGGATGACATTGGATGGAATGGATGGTATTGGATGGTATTAGATGGAATGAATGGTAATGGATGGATTGGATGATACTGTATGAAATGGATGGTATCGCATGGAATGGATGGTATTGTATGGAATGGGTGGTATCGTATGGAAAGGATGGTATCATATGGAATGGATGGCATTGGATGATGTTCATGGTATTGGATGGAATGGATGGTATTGGATGGAACAGGTGGTATTGGATGGAATGAACAGATTCATGGATGGATTCATGGATGGATGCAGGGGTGGATGCAGGGGAGGATGCATGGATGCATGCATGGATGCATGCTTGGATGCATGCACATGCCTCCATGCACACCAAAAAACTAAGGTGGACTTTCTATTCTATGCACAAAATTTTCTCAGTGGATACTCTTTTTTCCCAACAGATGCTAAGAATGCGAAAGATGCTAGAGACCAAGAGTTTAAACTGTAGTCAGCCATTGCGTTTGGAAAAATACAGAAATGGATGAATCATCGAAATAAGTAGCAAATATGTATTTGTCCAAAAAGAGAATAATAGAGCTAGATGATCAACAAAGTAAGAAGGCCAAGGAAGATACATGTGGAGAGAACGCAATAGGGTTTATAGATTAGAACGATTCAGATTCATCTAATGAGGATAATGAAGAGAACTGAACTGTTTGGCACTTATATTTCTAATAGACTGTTTATAGAAGACGTTTGAAAGTACTTCATTATTAATGTCTTTTAGTGTCTTAGAATTGTCAAAATATCCTGTCTACTATTGCATGAAAAGCCAAGGCATGCAAATTGCCATGTATGCCAATATTTCGTAGAACTGCGCCTGGACTGGTCAGATGGGGTGGACGGGATGGATGGAATGGTTGGAATGTATAAAATGGATGAACAAATGGAGCTTGTCTGTAATTCTAGGATTTACTAGTTCTGGGTCATGTTGACAGGAAAGACGAAGTCACGCTATTTTGATCTGCACTTGGTTGTTGTGTGGTGGGACCACGCCCCTGCTCTGAATTCATAAACTGCATTGCTTGTCAAAATTATATAAATATATTTAAAAACATACCTGTCTGTGGTGAGACATCACCAAAGAAGAATATAGTAATGACATGGGATGGGATTAAATATGGGCAAGTAAAACTCCTTTTAAATTCCTTTCCATCAATCCTTAACTAACATCCTACAAACCAGCGGGCGTATCATAAAGTGACAGTATCGCAATCCGTAATATAAGATGAGCACGATATTTATAAAAAACAAACTAATTTAAATTCTCAAAGAAAATAGGAATAACAAAGAGTACGGTATTGTAAACAATACTGTAATAGACCAAAGCCTGAGTTATTTAGTAATATTGTATATCAGTTACCTGCCACGAATGTCACCCAAAATTGTGTACCAACCCAGATGGCGAAACTGGCAAGATAAAGAAGATTTATGAAGATCGTCACGTCGGCAGGAGATCCACTCTCTTTGTGCAGGTACATAACTCCAATGGATATCATGCAGGCAAA
Source organism: Chironex yamaguchii (assembly GCA_024741275.1). Taxonomy (NCBI): domain Eukaryota; kingdom Metazoa; phylum Cnidaria; class Cubozoa; order Chirodropida; family Chirodropidae; genus Chironex; species Chironex yamaguchii. Next base: position 5,055 of record JANTCA010091493.1, read on the forward strand.
AGCCACTGCAGTTGACCGCTGTGCCGGCTGAAGCCGCCAATACCAACGTTCTTCCATCTTGGTAACAACGGTTAAAATGGTGATTTCCTTAACAGAAGATAAATATTCCTTCTACCATATTCGTATGTCTGATGTAAACGGGTAATAATGCTCCTACTCAATTGAAACGTGCAAGACTGCACAAAAACATTTACCCTTTGTTGATCCCTGCAAAATTCATATACAATTTTGTTGCTGCTGTTGTCTTCAGTCGAGAGGGGAATCCTCAAAAGGGAGAACTTTTTATGGTGTGCATTTTCCCCAAAAGTTAATATCATAAATTTTGTTTTGACATCCAACGCAAAATTCTGCCCATCAAAATTCTTGGCTCACGAAAAATTAAGGAACAAAATAAAATTGAAGTATACGAAAAATCAAATGATGACATCAAAAACTCAGGATGTCAGGACAAAATTCATGATATTAATTTGTCGGAAAACGCACCCCATAAGTTTTGCGTCGTGAATTTGCTCCATTCTATATTCTTGAATTTATTACCCTGAAATGGACGAGGAGCTCAGGAGGTAAACAAGTTAAATAAAATAAACGTAGAGTTTTATATGCATGTATAAGTGTGGCAAACATAGTTAAGCAGGACAATTTTACCATAACTGAGTAAATAACAAACTCTATTTGACAACCACCTGCTAGATTTCACTATATGATGCAAAAAATAATCATAAACTTAAATCAGTGTTATGTCAGCATTTCCCCCGTGAAAGATTAAAAGTATTTTTGATCACTGGATGATGCAACGTGGCGCAGCCCTTGGTCATGGATCTACCAAGGAATACGTAAGGAAAATATTTTTTTTAACCTTTTAAGTATCATCCTCCCCTTCAGGGGTCACCATCTTGATGTGATGAAGGGGCTTGCGTGCTTCAATGATCCCAAGAGCTATGCTGGGTGGAGCTCAAGCTCCTGGTAGCATCACCCATGCCAGACTGGTCGACGGATAGAAGCCAGACGAAGAGTGATCCACTGGTCCTCGAGGTTGGGGGTTGGGCACAGTGTTAACAACTCTGTTCCAGAAAAACGACTGCGTTACGGAAACAGCAGCAAAGACAAACTCTACGTGTGGTGGGCCTTCCGGGTCCAGTGGGACTCGTATGAATGCTGATGACCAAAGCCGAGAGGACGCTACCAGCAGGATGAGGGAGGGCCTGAACAGCACCAATAACAAGAACAGCACTGCACTGGACCCCAGATGGAAAGAGGAAGAGAGGAAGACCAGGAGTGACGTGGAGGAGGGCAGCGGGAGAATGAGACGAAAGCAATGCGACACTCTTGGGGTTCATTGGCTAGGTTGGTTCGGGACAGGCAGAGGTGGAGGGGATTTGTTGCTGCCCTACATACCACTGGGTGTAATGGATAATGATGATGATGGAACTTCTGGAACAACAATCATCGTGAGGGTGTTGGGACTACCATAAATTTCCTGCATAAAATAGGATAAGAGCAATGTAACAAAAGCGTTTTATAACATCCCTTGAGGCTAGGCTACGATGGGAAATTTAAGATTTTTTGGCACAACGTAGATTATGCTAAGATTATATAAGAAAATTGCCATGCTTCAATTGCTATAGAAACTGCACATTTTTACTCCGCGAAGTCGGCGGGAGTGTTAAGAGTTTTCATTTGCACAATAGCGAAGAAACAAAATGAGCGAAAACTGCGCCCAAGTTATTACGATTATAGACAGAAACCAATCAAGAAAATTTTAAATTGCTGCCGTAGATGAAATTGGAACAGTTTGAGACACGCTAAAAGCTAAAAGGGTGAGTAGCAAAGAGTCACGTGACTAGCAATGAGAAAGAGCGGGCGGCAGCAAGTAAGAGGGAACAGCAGTGGATGAAATGAGGAAGGGTGAGTATCCATGGGCATCAATCAGCAAACGTAAGTCACGTAAGCAGCAAAAAACCCATTTTAGATATTTTCTCCACTCATCTCATCATTGACAAAAATGCAATGACAATAACAAACACGAATAGTTAAGGTAATTAACATTCTTTAACACTTATAAAGTTCGTTCCTTGTTGTAAATGAAAGGGCCTTGCCTTCTTATTTACCATCGCACAAGATTCTGAAATCATTGCTCTTGAGTACGTTCCTTGTACGTGCATTTCGAGCAAAGATGTAGCACAGGGTTTTGGAATACCGTTCACCTTCTCGTCCCTCTGTTCAGTGCTGTAATCGTGGTCTTAAATACCTCATGTTATCCAGGCAAGTTTAAACTTTGGTTCCCGTAAGATAAAGCTGCAGGAATGTAATACTGGATAAGTGGATTTCTCATTCCCAATAATCCGATTGAACCAGCTTGCATACTTCTTTTCCTAGCAACTTGAACATGATAAAGATAAATGATAATAACCCATTTTTCATCGTGATCAATTTCATTCACGTTGAGATCTCCCATTCGCTTGCTGTTTCATATCTGTTTGGTAGTGGCAAGTGCGCAAGTATGAAACAAAGCTTTACTGGCTCCTTTACCACCACCACCACCACCCACCACCCCTTGAGACGATACAGAGGGAGCTGCAAAAGTCTTTCCCCACAACTACATCTTGCCCTTGATAATGCTCACATCGGGTGGGTTTGTTCATTCGTGCATCAAATCATTAAAAAGTGTGTACAATACATTTATTGAAGCAAAAATATTGTAGAGATAACGGGATTCTTTTTTGCTTTCTCCTCACTGCATTGTTTTCCTCTTCCGACAGTCCACCCCAAGGGATTATGACGACTTCTCTTGCGAGGGGGATGACTCAGTTGTGGGTCTTAGAGTGGCTGATTAAACCAATACTTGACAAACAAGTTTTTCCGCAAATCATACATGGAAATTCAGCAGAGTTGGCAGCTGCCTGTCTGTTGTGCCGCTCTGAGTGACGGGTCTCTGTCTGCACCTTGAGCTGATTCTCGCTGTATTGTAAACATATTACCAATATAATTTTGAATTATCAAAAGGCTTTTCCTTGACAAATAAATTACCTGTTCTCATGCCTCTGTTTAGATGAAAGAGAATTCTAGACCAGTTGGGACAATATAACTTCTGCCTTTCACTCATTTTACCCATGACGTCTTTCTTATCTACTTGAACTATAATATGAGCTACAAAACTTGAAAATAGCCTTGACAATTTTCGACATTGCGCTAAAATCATACTTAAAAGCTTTCTTCGTATGACACTCTTCAAAGTATGAACCGTCAGAAAGGAAAGTATATGTAGACGGCAACCTATTTTTACGAAACATGTGGCAAAACTAGCCAATGATAAGCCAGAAAGGAAACAAAGAAAGAGAAAATGAAGAAACAAAACAATAGTGAAAGAGTCCAAACGAAAAAATCAAACTCTTTCTGTCTACACAGTACTGGTTTTCTTGTTTTAATGTAGACAGACTCCAATACACATAGACGAAAGGACAATCTAGCTGTGCGAATTATCCGAAAATTCTCGTCCTTAAACATTTTGGCGCATTCTGAATTTTCAAGTTGGCTTCTGTCAGAATCGCATGTTTTGGTAGTCATTTCGCCTTGCAAGCGCGATATGGCCGTTCTCTAGGAGGAATTGGTGAATACTGTGTCAGACTAAAAAAGCATTTAAGTATGTTTTTATCGCAATGTCGCAAATTTTCAAGGCGATTTACAGATCATACTCTGCCACATTCCCTTTTCCTTTGTTACCATCAGCAATCTGCCATCTGTCAACGGCAAATGTTGAGACTTGTATGTAGAATATCCCATTCTTTGGGATTTTTCCGCATTTTCATTTTAGAAATAAATCACAAAATTTGTGCAGTGCACCGCAGTCTTATCACTCATATTTTTTGACTATCATGGTTTTTTCAATGAAATGTGTATGTTTTTAAGGATTCAAATTTTAAGAAGATGCAGCCACCTTTCAGCTGCCATGCCACTCTCACACTGTCAGGAAACAGGACAAATATGACTAAAGGTCAAGCATCCTAAGCGATACCATCACACAAATGAAATGTGTACTTACCATCATGTTTAACGGCTCGCTTAGGTTAGGAGTACATAGAATAAGCTTCGTAGATCATCGGAACAAAGCACATTACCGTTATCAGTGACCATTGTCTCACAAAGACCAAATTGGCACACTTCCATTGCTTGACAAGATGAGGGTTGGGGAGCGGTTGTTCATGCCTCACCACATAAAATCAAGAATATATCCGTGCGAGTGTCAACGGCATAAAGATGTTGGCAATAGAGATGCAACCCTTGACTATGGTTAATACGTTGTCTAAAAAATTCTTGAGAAGAGGAACTTCAAAGATGATTGTCTTGCTATGATAAAGCAACCACTTGTTATAACAAAACCTAGCTACGTAACAGGAATGAGGGGTTGTGTCACGTAACAGTTAAGTGTGCAGTACAAGCAGAGAGGGACGCATACGAAGCGTCTGCTCCAAATCAATCTGAGAAAAGTTGTGTCGGAAAGTGACATTAGAGGCAAAAAAATGGGTTGCACGCCGAAACCAAATTTTGAATAGGAGCAGAGGAGGAGAAGCAGCTTAGGAATAAGGTCATTGACGTAAGAAGCATATCAGAAGTGAGGGCGGGATGAGACAAAAAGGGGCATACAACCCAAGTTATATTTTTAGAAATTCCCATGCCCCTTGACGTGCAGCATAGTCAGCCAGAGTAGTAAATTCAAGTACAACAAATTTTTAAGAGTTTCTTTTTCAAGAGATTTTTTGACTTTGCACAAAAATATCACATAAATACAAAGAACATCACGTGAACAAAACAGTAATTATAGTCAACCTAATACGTCAACGATCAATTTATCATCTTGGATGATTGCAAACAATAAAGCCATGTTTATTTAAGAGATTATACGAAGTTCTTCAAACGATGTAAAGTGTGAAGGACGAAGGAAACAAGTGACATAACCAGACAACTACAATCTTGGACACAAAATATTGGAATTCATCTAAAAATCGATAAATGTTCAAACTTTTATCCCCTTCCCCCTAAGCAATGTTGCATACAAAAGGTGCTAGGATTTTGAGGCAACAACATTGAATTAGGGGCGAGGGGACAGGTTTGTGAAGAAAATAAGTGAAAATAAGTCCAGTTCCAATATATTTTGTCCAAGGTTGTGTGAGAAAAATGTTCAACATGTTGCTGCCAAATGTATTTTCTAAACAATTTTTACAAAACTCTTTGATTCAGCAATATGTAAAAATAAAAACAGATAATTGGAAAACGTAAACACTTTGTCATTTGTCATTTGTAATTTATCATTTGGTGATAAATTACATAAAGTTGTTATTGAAGTTGTGAAAGTTATTTTGCAATCGTTTCATGAGTCACGCATTGTGCTTTTTACTGGTATGCTACTCCGGATAATTTGTAACAAACGTAGATCAATGCAGCTCCTGCAAAGCATAATGGACTCAGGTGATTTTCAAACACAATAGTTAACATCAAGGGTTATACAAGAACATATCTGGTGACTTATAGCCTGGCAAAGATGGAGACTTCTCCAACAAGGGAATCGTTTGGAACAGTAGCAGCTGAAGCGTTTGACAAAAGCTCAGACAATGATAAAGCCAAGCACTGGGCATGTTGTCTTGAGAGACATCAAGATGGTGGGCAACATTATTACGTAGCAATAAATCTACCGTAAAAAGATGGATAGGAGTAAAAAAACACTTGGCAAATGTGTATAGTATTGTTGTAAAATTTTCAGAAACACATGACAACTATTATACAAATACATTTGCAAATCAAATAATGAGGTTTTCCAAAGCCAGGGTCACCCAAATTTATCAGAGGTCACGTCTCCAAAAACTAAGAAGTGCATGAAAGCATTAAGGGCTTCAAAGGAGCATAAGTGCAAATCTGTCGACAGTCCGCATTCAAAAAGGAAGTTTCGATGCTTAAGCAACCTTGATGCTTCTGATTTTATCAAAAAGAAAAACATAAAAAGTAGGAAGGAACTTTTTGCGGTAGCAAAAGGACTCAGGAAAAAGGAATCTTGCAACTGTCGTGCAACTTTCACATACATAAAGCAAGTTCACTACCTTATTTCTACAACACGGAAAATGGTGGAAGCAAGCAGTGTCGTCGAAAGGGGGAAAATGAATAGAATAGAGCTACTTCAAAAAGCTATTGAACAGGAATGTGTTGCACGTTGTACTGGACAGTGGTTTAATTGTGCAATGGAAGTGTTAAGGAACAATAACATACGTCCCTATGTCTATGGAGCATCAGTTCGAGAATTGTTAGAGAAGGGGCGTGGAAAGTTTAGAAGCATAATGGTCACAGGGCCAGAAAATTGTGCAAAATCATTCATGTTAAAACCACTTCAAGGCATTTAGCAATCCTTCAAGTTTTTAGCAATCCCGCTAATGATAAATATGCTTGGGTGGGCTCAGATGATGCAGAAGTCATTTTCCTAAATGACTTCAGATGGTCAGCCGAATTAATCACTTGGCAGAATTTTCTTTTATTGCTTGAAAGAGAAACTGTTCACTTGCCTTCTTCAAGCAATCATTTCTCGACAGATGTTTGCATCAAAAGTGATGTCCCAGTATTTGCAACTGGAAAGTCAGAAGTCATTTACGTTGGGGAATACAACCAAATAACAGGGAGACAGAGATGACGACAGCATACAGGAATGTATTCAAGTTCTCACATCAAATTCAAGAAAGTGACCAAAAGGACATCCCCCCTGATGTAAATGCTTTGCCAGACTAGCTTTATTGGGAAAGGAATTTTTAGATACTGCAATATTTCCTTCTTGTAAACACTTAACCATTTGACACTATTTTGGGGGAAAATGACACATGGAAAATGACACATAACCACCGATTATTACAAAATATATCTATCTATATTTTTTTAATCTAAAAACGTTGGTTACGTGTTGGAGTACGATAAAACAGTGTACAATCAACAACTGTGATCTCTCATTTTCACCATTTTGAAATGACCCCTGTTTCCGAGCAAACAAACATAAAAAAAACACAAGCACACCTTGCCTCTGATTGGCTGCATATCTGCCATTGTGGATTTTAAAATATTTTGAATATCATATTGAACGTCGTCCAATGTATATAGCTATTGATTTTCTAAATGAAGGCAAACTGTGAACGGTCTGAATATGACCATGTATAAAGTTTTTAGAGCATTGAGACAATAGCTTTAGCTGGCTGATAAGCATTTTAAGGGGATTAAGACCCTAATCCTTACATTGTGATTGGACTTGAGGCATCACAATAGCAAAATTTGTCACTAGCTATTAGATTTCATTGCAGTCTGCAGGCTTTGACAATTGCATGGTGCCCTTTTCGCCCTGTGGGCCTGATCGGCAGTTTTAAAGTAAATCAGGAAATCTAACCAGACATTTGAAAAAATCAAAACTGTTAAGGAACCTCTTTTTTTCTTATCTTGTTTTTTGTTCCTGCTTAGTAGACTCAGTCAGGAGATATAAGATACAAATTGAGACTCTCTAAAGTTTGATCTGGCTTTTAATGCAATCTAACAACTGACGTTTCAGTATGATCTCTGTTTGGTAAAGATATCAATGTTTGCTTTTACTGTTTGTAAAACCTTGCAAAAATTAATCTGATACATCAACTTAGCATATGAGTCCCATTCAGTGTTGTAGTTACACAACAAAAAACATAAGATTGATTCACAACTCTGTGAGACTCCAAAGAAAAGAAAAAGTAGATATTTTCTGGTCAAAATTCGTGAATCGTATAACAGGGAGAGTACTGACAGAGACAATGGAGATTAACCAATACTTCAAAAAACATAAGTGTACTAAATTGTGAAACAGAACCCTGGGACAGGGCGTAAAATTAACTTTTTTTTGCGGTAGCCACTTGGCTCCTAAATATTTTAAAGTGGTAGCCAATTCCAAAAAGTTGGTGGCCATTATGACACACACACCAAAAAAAACAATTTTTACCCTGTCACTGTACTAGATATATTAAATTGCTCATGATCAGAGTCATAAAAACAT
>JANTCA010091494.1:0-13092 GCA_024741275.1 Chironex yamaguchii
AAGCACTGTGTCTGTTGAGGTATTACAAATATCTGACACTGATGAAGGCTTAAGCCGAAACACAGAAAAAAATTAATCAATTCCCCTTACCCACTGCTGGGTTTTGTCTCGTAATACCAAGGACAAGATGGTTTGTCAGACGATAGGGATGAAAGTCGTCTGTTAATGTTGGTGGGTAGGTTTTTGATTGTGGTATGTGTGTGGTTGCTTTCATAGTGTATGCATTGTGAGTTAGTGCCAGGTTTAGTGTAGGGTTGGTGAGTGGAATTGTCTAAGTTAAAGGTTACATCCAGGAAGTTAATGATTCCTCAACCTCATTGACATATATGATATGTATATGTATGTATATATGTGTATAAATATATTTATAGGTATATAGACAGATATATGACAAAGTACTTAAAATAACAAAGTATGTCATTATCAAGTATATATAGCAATTATGAAACAATGGATGGAAGAAGGCTATGTAAATATGCTCTCCAATTTTTCAAAACAACCCAGTCCTGTTACTTCCAAGGTCAGTGAAAATTTCATGCTACAATAGTATATGCATTCTACTCTGTGCTATTGTCTCACTCCTGCTGGTTCTTAAGGCATTCTGACTGAACCAAAGTACTGGCTCTCAACAAATTTCATTTTCCATGTAGAGTGAGTACTAGGGTTAGGAGTCAACCAAACGTTACTCCAATATTTCCATATGTCGCCATGGGTTGGGCTAAGTTGGCCACCCCAGTATACCCAAATGTTACAAAACTCATTGTAAACTCTATACAGGAAGAATCAATACAGACTTCTATTTTTTTTCGTATTGGAGCAGAAACACATTGATCATGTGGGGCGATCTGGAGTCCCTGTTAAGTTAGTACGGTAATAATTGATTTAGCTTGCCAGATCGGGGATCTTTAGAATGCCGCGATTGCAAGAGGATGGCAGTTAATTCAAAGATCATGCTGATATAAAACTAAAAACAGGGCAGAGCAGGGACAGGAAGAATCAATAGGCACCAGCTATTGCTGTACCCATACCCCTCCCCTTTCATGTATGCACAAAATACATGAGAAAACAAGACAGAGATACAAAATGTTGGCGAATGACAGGTCAGATAGCTTTATACTAATTAAATGAGCAACAAATCTTTTGGAATCAGTGCATTTAAACTGTAAATTTGGCATGTTAATTATAAAAACACAAAAAGGCCCCTCTCAATGTGTACCCTTGCATACATACATACATACATTTTCCTATTAGTGTCTTTTTATCTCGAGTTACGAGGTAAGACGGGTGATGGTGGACCTCCATTCGTTTCTGGCCATAGCCACCTCTCTTCTGATGTTTAATGTTTTCATGTCCTCCTCAATGTCCCTGCTCCAGGTCTTCTTTAGTCTACCTGGTGGTCTGCGACCTGGTACTTCCAAATGTCTTATTCTTGCCAGAGGTTCATCTCTTCTCACCACATGTCCAAACCATCTCAGTCTTTTACCCAACAACACTGCATCCAGGTCCCTGACTCCACATCTTCCAGCCACCTCCGAGCTGCTCAAGTTGTCTCTCCAGGTGACTCCAGCCATATATCTCAGCATGCTTCTATCACAGCTTCTCAAGTTGTTCTTCACATTCTCTGTAAGTGCCCAAGGCTCCCCTCCATACAGAAGCACTGATCTGACACAGGCTTCGTATACTTGACCTCTTCTTTTCAGTGGTATACTTTTGTTCACCAGGAGTCCTGCTATCTCCCTCCATTTTTTCCAAGCTGACGAAGTCCTGCACCTTACTGCCCTCTCCAATGATCCTTTACTGTCAAGCATATCACCAAGATAGCAAAACTGAGAAACCTCCTCAATCCTGCCTGTCTCCACCTCAATGGAGTCATCTCTATGTGGCTGTTCACCATCTACACATTTGGCGCAAACAAAATTCACCACATTATCTAGAGATGCTAGATTTGAACATCTCTTGTGGCACCATCTCTGACAGGACTCACAGAAGATAGAGTTGGCACCCACTCCACAGCCACATACTCCACAAGGGAATCTTCCTGGCTGGAGTTTCGTAGCCTTCTTTCCTGTTATCACCATCTTTGTTTTCTCTGTGCTAACTTTCATACCTTGCTCTTCCATATCTCTCCGCCAGTCCTCAAACATCTGTGTCACCTCCTCCTTGGACTCAACAGTCAGTACCAGGTCATCAGCATACAGGAGGTCCCAGGGGTCTCCTCCTGCATTCCTTTGTCATCTCTTCCATGATGATGACAAAGATTAGGGAGCTGAGTACCGAACCTTGATGTACACCCACATCAATTCCAAATTTTGCCGAGGTAACTCCAGCCACTCTTACCTTTGAGGACAAGTGGGAGTATAGTGCCACCACCATTTTCACCAGACTCTCAGGCACAAGCCGAGTGTACCCTTGCACTCCCTCAAAACATGTCACATGCATTGAAACAACAGACAGAACAAGGGAAATGAGTTTTGACATCTAAAGGGTTATGCTCCTATCTGAATCTTTTAAATATATGGCTCTTACAATTTTTAACAGCTCCTAAATTTTGCGTTACACCCCCTTGCCCCTATGGGACCATCAGGAAGACCATCTCTTGATGTTTAATAAATGCCATTATTCACCTAATGATAAACAATTTACAAAGTCATTAACGCATTTCTTATATTATTTTAGTTGTTTTGTCTTACTTTTGTACAACGTCTTATCCCCGTTTTCTGAGTGCTTCATGGCTGTGTATCAACACATATTTGTTGTTTCCCAGGACAGTTGTAACTGTTTTAAACTCATCTTGGCATAAACTGATTACACTGATTTTTCTTGCTTTAATCCATCACTCTAAACCCGTCTGCGTGTGATGTAAAATGAGTTGCGACTTATATTAACCAATGCCCAAATTCAAGCTCATCAGGCGTCTACAATAGGAAGTATTGTGGTCAAGAATGTGCTCTCAGGACTTTCATGAAAACAAGCATTCCTATCCAAAGAAAGCTTTTCTGCGAATTTTAATGGCCTCAAGATACACGTTGACGCTTTTGTCTTCACGGTGGAACAAAAGCACAAGTTTGAACTAGAAATCTTCCGATGCAAGACTAGCAGCTCCCAAGCTAATTCTACTCAGGATCAGGCTTTTCGGGGATTCAAAAGCCCATTATGAATTTCTATGTCTCTAACGAGTAAGATCTTTTCAACACACACCCCGCCTGCATTCAAAGTCCCTCCCATCAAACATATTTGGCGGATAAACACCACAATTGACTTTTTTCTGAAGTTGGAATTAGTGTGGTTTGCCAATTGGAGTCAACAAATTGCCTCGTTTTCCTGTTTTATGCTCCACGAGTTTTGAGGGAGGTCAATAGTAATATTTGGCGGACAAAAATCCCAAATTGCATTGTGGACACGCACGACATACGATGAAATTGTACGATTTATTCTGCTGTGTCCTTTTGTTCGTCACTCCACATCAAGTTATCGGGTCATCAACGTCAAAGGCAGTCTGCCCTCTATGAATAGAAAATTAGTCGTTCAGCAATGTTTCGGTACACAACAAAGAAAACGTTCGCGTTAATTGTTATCGAGGTGACGTACCTACTTGTTATTGCTACCTTGGCTCCTAAGTGTGAAAATGCCTCGGCCATACCCTCACCAAGTCCAGTCCCGCCCCCAGTGACGAATGCTATCTTGCCAGCAAAAGCATTCGCTGGTAACATAATGTCGAGCTTTGGTGGAGGCTGAACACCATCCATGGTTATTGAACGCCGAGAAGTCCTAGTTGCAAACAGTGGTAAAGCGATTTGCATGTACTTCAATGGAAATGACAGACGATGAAGTGCTAATGTAGCCATTACTGTTTCATTCAACAGCTACATGAAGGTTCCTAAGAGCAGCCTCTATTTTGGATGTGTTTACCTCGTTTTGCCTAAAGAGGTCTAAAATACGGAACATTTATGTCGGGCAGTAGACAAAGTCTAAATAAAGTAATCAAATTTAATAAAAGAAACTATTTATGAATCAATAAATAGATAAATAGCTTAAGAAATAATAAACAACTCAGTCGCCTCATCCTCGATGCAGGTTATATGAAGCGGATATATAGGTAAGTATGATGAATGGCAAGTGAATTAACACTGAAATTAAAATTCATGTACGAGTTTTTCACCCATCACTTAGTAAAGTACGTGTTAAAAGCCATGAATCTCACATGGTATCTATGCATACTATAAGGTTAAAATGCACTCTTATGGGAAGTCTCGGCTTTAGACCCATGTGTTGGGAGCAACGTGATCATATTTCGTGATTTCTAGTGTGAAGAACCCTGTCTGGAAACTTTGCAAAATGCAAACTAAATTTAGTTTTTGAGCAACATTTTTGGGCACAAAATATTCTGTCTTAGTGCACATTCTAAGGAGAGTGTGTCGCAAGAATTATTATGTCAAAGGCCGCTATAATTAGCTCAATACTTCAATATTTCATGCTGCAAACCTCAAATTAAAATCATTTGATGTAATTGTTGAATCGTTAGTAAAGACAAGTAAGACCCAAATGTGCATACGAAGATGAGTTGAAGCTCCCTGATCCCAAGTACAGTATTTGCTCACTTTTTTATGAGCTGCGCACATGCTACGCAACTGCACAATGAAGATTTTTTCAAATTGATGAAGAACTACAAAACGTGCTTGACAGTCCTTCCATTTGATAATGATATGCCTAGAGGTGGACTCGAGCCAAGATCTGCAGGTCATAAATTTCTTGTAGATTTAAAATTCCTTGTTTGTAAGGTCGAGGACTTAAGTCATTTTCTACAGGGGCTTTAAGGCTTAAACCCATTACCCACCAATCCAAGCGACTGTTAGAACGGAACAGACAAGCAGAAAAATTAATATCCAAGAAAAGCTTTAACTAATGCATACTTCAAGCCACGACATATTCTACTGAAAGTTGGACGCAAACAGAAGCTCAATAGAGCACAACCAACTATAAAAAAGGAAAAATACATGCAGTTTTGCTGACGTCAGTTTGCCCAGTCCATGCTTTACACAATTGCGATCATGAAAACAATATGGCGTCCACGTGCAATCTCATCGTCCTGTCTCCAATAAGGTCGCCAGGCAAAGAAGCCGAAAGAAACGTAGAGTACTAACCCAGTTTTAAGTCATTATATATATTACTGTGAAACAAAATGATAATACCGATTCGCTGCTTCACTTGTGGAAAGGTTATCGGGAATAAGTGGGAAAAATATCTAAGTTTATTGCAATCGGAGTATACAGAAGGGGATGCATTGGACGCACTTGGACTAAAACGATATTGCTGTCGTCGAATGCTCTTATCTCATGTCGACCTCATAGAGAAGTTACTGAACTATGCACCACTTGAAAAGTAGGACATCTATGAGCCGAGAAATTTCGGTTACCGAGCCAATTACCGAGACGGTTTTAAGTAAATTTGATACATACTTTTGAGACTAGTTGCCGCATAAAAATGAAGACGAAGGACATCCATGTCTATGGCTGTTCTGCCGTAGTCGGCAAAAGGTATTGGTGTCATGGAAGGAAATTTTGGAAAGAAAGCGAGAGAGTAGATACTTAGTATAGTTTCGTAAACTATAACGGAATACCTGGATATGATACCGGTGTTGCGGTTGGTGATTTTTTTATCAATAGGAACTTGTATTTTCTTCTGAGGCAAACGTAATGTGATCGCTGCTTATACACAGCATTTGCTTTGGATGAAAAGCAGAATACATAATGCTTTATGTACTTTGAAAAAGATGTTATTTCAAGCTCATGTCAAAATTTGTCATGACTTTCATTTAATTTGAGCTGAGTAAATACTATAGGGCTTGCTGTGTGTCGTTTTTCCTTGAGTATTTTTACCTTCATTTTTTGTGATAATACTTTTCTTCATCTGGTCACTAACAACCAGATGAAATATAATTGGTTCCTAATTAGGCTTGTTAGGTAAATCTGTGAATGCTTATTCTTAAAGAACAGAAATATGTAGAGAGCTATGGTAAGCGGCTGATAGATTATTAAAACGTGTCTGTTAGGAGGGTCATTTTGTTATCATGTTCAACGTCTAATACTCCTGGGGATGCAAGATGATCTGGTAATTGAGATTTTGGGAATTTGAGACACAAACTCACCTGAAGAATATTGTCCATTATTTGAGAAATAGAGTTCAAAGGCAACGTGTAGCTACTTATTATAGCGACTAAATATCATTGGTTGGAATGCTTATATTGAAGCCCTTTTAATAATGGTGCTATATTTAAATACATGCAGGAATAGCAACTCTCTTTGGCAACAGACCAAGAGGGCCAAGAGGAAGGCTTGATTGGACATGTTCATTCAGGACTATCTAGGTTGCCTAAACAAAATCTAGATATTGGTAAGGCAATTTCAATAACAGCGATGGTCATCATGAAGAGAAAGCAAGAATTTGGGCTTGTGATCTGTGCAAAGTATACAGCAAAGACGGATATAAGACAGAAAGATATAATTCAGGTTCTCAAAAGTGAACTCTTGAGAAGGGAGTAAAATATCAACCCTTCGAAATTAACATTGAATATGCGAGATAATTCTAAGAAGAAAGCCTTTTTTGTGTAATTACCGTTTTCTTTTGCTGTTACAACAAACTATTCAAATAAGCCCCCAGCTTAATCCTTTAATTTATATTCAAATAACCGTCCATGGACACTTCTTTGAGAGGGGTGCTTATTGAAAATTTCAAACTTTTATATGGGTGCTTATTCAAGAGGGGCAGTTAGGTAATAGTGGGGGCCAAATTGTACAATTACAGTAAACTGATCCGGAATCAACAGCTATGCTTGTACTTTGAGAATAGGCATTGTTCTCCACTTTGCTATTGTCTACCAACAGTTTTAACAAGAAAATTCAAGGTAAGCAGTGTTCAAAATCCTGACAGTATTTTTCCATCAACTTATTAGCTGCTCATTGTATGCAATCATGGCTTATCTCTGTCAAGTTGGGGAGAAAGCCAAACTTGTCTTGGATGTCCTTGTATGTTTCTATATAATACTGGAAAAATAAGAATAACTTGCCAATGACTACTGGAAATTTGCTCTAGCTGAAAGGACTGTCTCTTTTGTGGTCATTCGAAAGATGTTTTGAACTCTTTTACTGCAGATTTGAGCATTCATCATTCTTCATATAAGTCAAATTCAGATTGCTGGCTTTTAACAAATCCAAGCAGAGATGTCCAAAAATTGAAATGCAAAATTCAAAGGAACTCCACTCTCTTGAAGGGACAAACCTGTTGTTTAAAACCTTAAAACTGTGTCCCATAATTGAAGTAAGAAGGATCAATAATGGTCTAGCATGCTGTAAATTAGCAGACTGCACGACAAGATTTTTCACAATCTCTGCAGCAGTTATTGAAACAACATAAGGAAAAACTGAGGCAAAAGCCAAGCTAAATTACAGGAAGGAGATGAGACTTCCAATATAGTTTTGAAGGAGTAAGTACAATGTCTAATTATCCCCCCCCCCTTCCACGCCCCCCACACAATGCATTGGTAATTATCAGTCTCTCTTGTTCACCTTCCCATTTCTGCAGACGTATTTGGCCTGTCTTTTAAATATGAAAATGTTTTTGTATGTGAAAAAAAATATTTTTTTGGGGGAGGAGGGCTTAGTACTTGAGCCCCTGGTTTCAGTCCAGTCAGTTACCCCATTAATCAGCAACTGTCTGTCTCCTTTTTATTGTTTCAGGTCTTTTGCCTAGTTTGGTTTTTTGTCCTTTCTTTTGCGTTTCGTGTTGCCTCTTGTTATAATTTATGTATTTGCTGTTCTTCGTATCCCCACATTCTTTGTTTTATGTCCTTTCAGTAGTTCATGTCTTTTTTTCTATGTTCATGTTGGTTTCTTTCTATGTTTGTGTTGTTTATGCAATAACATTTTGTTTCATACTTTTCTTTTTGTCTTTTGTTTATTATATCAATTTAATGCTCTTTCAATAGGTCATTATTTCCTGTCTCTTGTTTATTTGAAACCATTAATTGTTGTAAGTTATATTTCCTTTCTTCTTTGCTTTATTCTTTTCTTGTACGTTTGATCCCCTTCAATAGTTTTTTATTTCCCGTCCCCCGTATGTCTTAAACCTTTAGTTGTAGTAATTTCTGCTTCCTTTCTTCTTTGTTTGATTCCTTTGTGCTACGTTTGATGTGCTTTCTTCTTGTCCCTTTTGTCTTTTCTTTCCCTTTTATTTTTCTTTGGCCTAGCTTTCCAAATGATGTCCTTTCAAATTATATCTTCCTTTTGTTTTCAATTCTTTTAAATTTTTATTCTTTGTTGTGGTGGCTTTTACGTCCTTTTTCTTTGGTGTGTCCTCTTTAGCTCCGGGTACTACATTCTATCAGCTTTGTTCATGTGATGATATATTTATATTTTGTTACCCTGTTTTTCTATGGTAATGTTCAACAGCTACTATTGTGTTGACTTTATTTATTACCATCTGTAATAATCCGGTTTTTCTTTCACGCCAAGAGCTAAAAAGGTCTTAGTAGTGTTTTGTTACTTATAAACCACTTTGATTTTGCTTGAAGTTGACTTGATTACTTGATATAAACAATTTTATATTCAAAAAAGTTCGCTAACTACTACTCCTTTCAATTTTTGTCTCCTGTGGGTACAAGTGACAGTTGTCTGCCATAGGTTAAAGTTGGCTATTATGGTTTATCTACAGAGTGGATTTATGTCCTCTTTTAGTGTTAGGTGTATATCATACTCTGTCTTTGCTTCCCCACCTTCATTTCCCGATTGCCACTAGAATGTTAATTAGGCATTTCTTCTGCCTCTAACGTAGCCTTCTGGTTCATGACTTTCATAATGACTTCATAGCTAATTAGCAATAGTATTATGTTTAACTATTTAAACAATGAGAATCTTAGCAGACAAATGGGATTAATATGACAACATAAGCATTGCAATCAATATTTTAATCATAAGTTAACAAGGATCTGCCTTGGGACTTGTGTTGCAACCGACATGTACCACACCCAGCCTTGGTTGCTTGGCAGCATCTATACATTGGTTACAAGTTTAAACACCTGTATATATTTTAAAATGGTTTAAAATACTTTTAAATGGTGAGTTTGTATGTGAACATTTATTCCTGTCGTATCTTTAACACTCTAGTCCACAAAATACAGACAGGGTTAATAAAGTTCCTTCCCGGTGAGTAGAGAGTATACGTGAGCTAGATGGAGAACTTCAACAACTAGGCTGTGATGTACAAATTCCAGTAGTATATCCTCTAACAAAGAGATCCTTTTACAGCTTGAGATATTTCTATGATCCTACATTCCATCAAAGCTTAATTACATGCATCTAAAGTAATCAAATTCCTGGAAAGCAACTGCTTATATAGGTTTGAGAAGTCCATCCAGAAGCCAGTAGAACTCTCCAGCATAGTATAGAACGCTATAGAAAACAGTAGAACATTCTAGAAGCTTTTAGAACAAAACAGAATCAAAAGGAACCTTCCAAAAGCTTGATGTAAATATTGCATCAGTGTTGTTCCTGCAACACAGGGAAGGTTTCTAGAAGATTCTAAGTATGTATATCACTTTCTAGATGGTTCTGAAGGTTCTAAACGTCTAAAACAATTCCTTTAATCCACTCTTTTTTCTTTGCCGATGAAAATATAATTCTTAAGACCAAGGCTTTGCGTTTGCGCTACTTGTCTGCACTATATTTTGTAGACCAAATTAAATGTCTAAGAGATCGTGTGTATGGATACGATAAACATAAAGTGAACTACTTTCACTCTTTGCCCGTGACGGTAAGCATATCGACCCTCCAATACTTCAGTGATAACACCTTTCTCAGTAGCGTTTGTGTATGTAAATGTCAATTCCCCAACGCAACTCCCACTTGTTGGATTATGTATTCATATCTCAGGAGGACACAATCAGCAGTTTACGCCTTTCTCCTATAATCATTGTCAGATGGTTTTGTTAGTAGCTACGTTATCTTGCAGTCTTTTTCTGTGCATGTTTACCATCATTTTTCACCTCCCTTTCAGTCTCGTCAATCTAGCGTACTTGTAAAATGACACTGATGACCCACACTTTCTGATTCAAAATATCTTCGTGCTAGGGAAAGGAACTAATAACTGCCAGTTTTTTATTGTTTTACAAATTTATTTCTGGGAGCGAAAGCAATTGAAAGAAGGCTAAAAATATTGTTTGACTATGATTTATCTGTTAGTTAGAGCCACTTGTAATACGGAGGCCATCTGATTGATTTACGACTAAGCCAATTTTTGTTGTCTTTAAGCTCCCTGGCTTTAGCAAGATTGAGGGTCTTTGCTTTTAAGATGCACATGAAACCCCAGAGGGTACTTGTTATTTTCTTGAGCGAATTCAACCACTCTCTCTAAATTATAAATGACACTTCTTCCCGCTGTTTCAACTTATATTGAACTATATTGACATCTAGTCAAGCTCAAAGTGAACTAGATATTTAAAAATATGAATTAACTGTTTTCTTTATGACTAAGCAGGCTACTTTCTTTGCCTCTGATGTGCGTCAGTCCAGCTGCGCTTGTCAAGATCCTCAGTCACTTGCTAGATCCTGCTGTCATTTGACAATGCCCTGATTTTCTCAATCTTTACCTAACGATAGGGAGGGAATGATATTATTTGCTCGAAGGCAGCTGCCTGAAAATTAAAAGAACACATCACAGTATGGCTTGATTAAGTCTTCGGATGACAAGAGCTCATCTTTAATCTAACTAATTAATTTTTTTCCTTCCTGGTTGTGAATCAAGTAGTAGATAGCTTGGAATTCGAAGATTACATTGGAAAAATGTCTCGGTTTTGTCCTCAGGCTAACAAGATGACATGAGAAGTAAAAACAAAAGTATTCATACTTTAAGGATAGAGGTAGGAATGATTGAGTAAATGAGTAACGTAGTCGTTTACAAACGTATGTTTTCGCATCCACGTTATTGTTCACGTGAAGTCATAAAATGCATTTACTTAAGTATAAAGAACAAAGTAAAGATATTCTTATTTAATCTTTAATTTAGATCACAGACGTTTGTAGATATGAAATAAGAATTTTGATAAATTTGCAGCTTAGGTTAACATTTAAGTAAATATATAATTGAATACGACTTAAACATTATTGGCTTGTGTTTAATTTTAATTTTAAACAATTACTGCTTCACGTATTATATAAACATTAGCGTAAAATGTATCCTACAATCTATGCCTTTTAATTATACTGTCCATAAGTGCAAAGTCGAAGACATCTTTGGTATGTTTGCAAGCTGATTGTTCTGCATTGTAATGAATGTTAATATTTTACTGTTATCAACAGGTTGTACCATTGGAACTCACCAAAAATCAATTCTCGTTAAGGTAATTCTATCCAAGATTTTATTGAATTTTATTTTGTAAGTCATGTTACGCTTAAATGTTTCCATTTCTGAAGAATGTCATGCTATTAAATTTCTTTCTAGTGTCTCTGCTTTTTAGTTTTGCTTTGACGTATCTTCCAGGAGAGAGACGTTTTAAGCATCTTTTGGTCAATCTGATAAGTTAAGCTTAATTACGCTGTGTACTTTATTTGTAAAATACACAACATTACCAAGAATGTAGTTTTAATTAGAAGTATACATTTAAAAACATATACTTTGCCACTGCGTTATGCAGGATACAACTTGTATATGTTCGTCGTGCCCCAAACTTAGAATTTTTATGAGCATTTGCCCCTCAAGGCTCAAAAAAGCATATCGAGAGCGTTACACGAGAGTGTTATACGAGAGTTTACAAGTTTCGCTAATTATACTGTGGAGAGTTGGATGCAGTCTAGTAGATTGCTGTTAAAAGGCTCTTAATACTACACTAGAGAAGAGATCCTCTGCTGATCTCAAAATTGGTAAAAGCAAGAGAGAAGGCATTTTACTTTTGAACGAATTCATAGGAAAGATGTTATTGCTTCGCCTTAGCAATTAATTAATCTTGCAAGGTGCCAGTCGTAATAAACAGAACAAGTTATCATTTGGTCAAAATAAAACTGTTTTCAACTGTCTGAAACATCCCTCTGCGACTGATTAGACAAACGTCACGTTTAGTCTAATTCATCTGCATACCTTTGATAATGACTTGATAATCTAATTTCACTTGCTTGATAACCTATTATGTGCTATTTTGTGCTTTTGAGGCTTGTGCTAAGTATGAACATTACTGATATCTGCACAAATGAGAATATCACAGGGAAGTCTGTGTGGGTACGTTTTAATGCAAACAAGACAAGTCTGATGTCCGAAATGACAAATGTTTATAAAATGCCTCTTTAGGATTACAAGACGTTATCTGAATATGCTAACAGTGTAAAACTGGGCGTGCTCAGGAAAGTAGAAATGACGTAGAGAATTTGCTTGTTGCTATTGGTCCATTTTGTCATGCCGACGCAGTGATTGGCCGTAAGTTGAAGTTGGATTTTTTGTTAGTGAAACTCCTGCGGTGGTTGGTCATATTAATATTTACTATCCTAACTGTGTGTTTTAAGAGCATAGATAATTGGTCGATTTTTAATAATTTGAACCTGCACCAATAAACCAACTATCATGAACGAAACTAAATTTATCAGGTCGCTGCCGTTTAAGCCTCGATCTGACTTTCTTTACCTTCAAAGATGAATAAGGTTACAATTACAAGGAAATAGTCGCATTAAAACAACGTGCTCCGTGATATACGCTCACAGATATGCAGTGTCGTGTAAAGCACACACCGTGGCGTGAGTATGCAACTCTAGGATTGATCTACAATTAACTTCCATGTCTATTTTTAAGTCTTATACAGCAAAGGGTACACTTTTGCGGATGTTTAGCAAGTAGGTTGGCAGTTCCAACTCAGCTTAAGTTGCAAGTTGAGGAAGATGATGATGATGAAAGTGATAATGAAGGGAGAGAAAAAGAGGAAGAGTTAGATAGTAATGAAAGAGATGATGAAGGAGAGAAAAAGAGGAAGAGGGTGGTGATGATGAAAGTGATGATGAAGGATAGAAAAGAGGAAGAGGGTGGTGATGATGAAAGAGATGATGAAGGAGAGAAAAAGAG
>JANTCA010091495.1:0-13091 GCA_024741275.1 Chironex yamaguchii
TGTATGTATGTATGTATGTATGTATGTATGTATGAATGTATGTATGTATGTATGTATGTATGTATGCATGTATGTATGTATGTATGTATGTATGTATGTATGTATGAATGTATGTATGTATGTATGCATGTATGTATGTATGTATGTATGTATGTATGTATGTATGTATGGCTGCATGTATGGCTGTATGTCTATGTCTGTATGTCTCTATGTCTGTATGTCTGTATGTCTGTCTGTCCGTCTGTATGTATGTATGTATGTATGTATGTATGTATGCATGTATGTCTGTATATATGTATGTATGTATGTACGTACGTACGTACGTCTGTATGTATGCATGTATGTATGTATGTTTGTCTGTGTGTCTGTCTGTCTGCCGGTATGTATGTATGTATGTATGTGTGTGTGTATGTATGTATGTATGTATGTATGTATGTATGTCTGTCTGTCTGTCTGTCTGTCTGTCTGTCTGTCTGTATGTATGTATGTATGTATGTATGTATGTATGTATGTATGTATGTATGTATGTATGTATGTATGTATGTATGTATGCATGCATGCATGCATGCATGCATGTATGTATGTATGTATGTATGTATGTATGTATGTATATATGTATGTATATACCCCTAACTTTCATGTTCCTGACGAAGACTTCTTAAGAAATTTTGCAAAATGAAGTGGTTCTCCTGTCTCTATTACAGTTCTGCGGCTAAACCCTTAAGTATACGGAATATTGACCTTTAAATAATAATGTTCTGAAATACCTTGCAAACTCCACTGGACTAGATCTGACTAGCTGGTACGCACTTGTTTCATTAAACGATGACATTTTGAAACTCAAATTTTGCTCTACATGAAGATAAAAAGAGTATTTGATAAGCACCTTCGAGCGAAAAGCAGAGAAAATGACCATAAAAGTCCGAAAAGATTCGGGGATGAATAAGGGGATAGAGTATCACTGACTCATTTATTAAGCAACGATGAAGTAACAAATGGATACCTTCGGACTCATCAAATCCAGGAAAGGTTATAGGTTGCACGTAGTTGACAAGGGCAGATAGCAGAGGGTGGATGTTTTTCGTTGCAGCAGGGTAACCAACCATCATCTCTGACTCATCCTCGGTGGTAAGGCTACCTGTCCTGCTATTCTGTAGAAATATAAACAAAATTAATCAAGATGAAACTCTGCTGATTTGAAACTAATACTTTAAGGGCATGACAGACTTAGCCTAAGACACTTGATCCTATCCAAAGGACAAGCTGTCAATCATTTACTACGAATTTCTAAGTAAAGATTCTGCCAGTACCATAATAACTCTACAAAGCGCATGCGCGACTGTGGACGACATTTGGAAATGGCCAAAGAAAGGCGTAGATGTACTGCAACGACTATATGATTTTATACAACCTTTATTATCTAGTAAAGACTAACGTGTTATTTTACAAAGAGAATACTAAATAAAGACCCTAAACTTTGAGCTTCTGAACAGTCCTACCAAGGCTGTCTACATGGAAAACGATTATTCTCAGCGCAAGGATGATCTTCCGAAGAAGGAAGCAGAATTCGGGGACGCTAATCCTAAGCATTAGTCGATGCCTTCGGTATAAATCTCAGACGGCAACAACGAACTATGCTATTTATGGTATTTTCTATCCTCCTGTCTCCGTTTATACATTTTTGCAACTTGCTGACCTTCTAGTTTCATTATTAATGCATTTATGTTTACCTCCGCCAGGAGGTTATGTTTTTGCCAGGGCTTGTTTGCTTATTTGTCTGTTTGTTTGTCTGTTTGTTTGTCTGTTCGTTAACAAGATAACTCAAAAACGTATCGATGGGTTTTGACGAAACTTTCAGAAAGTGTCCGACCTGAAACAATGATTAATTTTTGGGAAGGATTCGAATAAAATCCTAGATTCTGGATAACGAAAACCTTCATAGTGGTGGTGATGGATAATCCAGTTATCACATCTGGGAATGATATCTTCCAAAAAGTAACAGATAAGGGCAACGTCATGGGGAATACCCGTGTTGTTTGAATCTTGATGCAAAATAACTGGACCATACTATAAGAAGCATCACCTGCTGATATTTTCGTTCTTAAAATATGATGCTTCACATTTGAAGCAGGTTCTATTCTAAAATATAAGAATGCATTTATTCTCAAACAAAAAGCTTTACAATTCTCAGCAATGAATGAACGTCGCGTGCTTTAAACAAAGTTTTATGGTTTCCAACTATTATCAAGCAACATGTAAGAACTGCAGCCAGGCAAGAACGATCCTATTCTAGACTGGTAATCCAATCGGGCTCATTCAGAAGCTTAATACCACATATAAGACAAGTGCACGGCTAAAAACTTTACAAAAATTGACCAGCATAGAGCTCAACACGATAAAAAAACTATTACCATTAATAATCGTTACAAAATTCCTTACTTATCATACCTTTTTATGAGTTTTAAAGCTAATGGTTGAATTCTGTGATGAAAATGACGTTTGACTGTTGCTTCGTGTGTCTTTTCTTTCCTTCTCATCATCCACTCCTTGTTCCATATCACCATCAATAGTGCTACTACCAGTCAACGTGGCAGTACTCAAAGTGGACGATGTTTTTTTTATTCCTCGGTCAAAGCGATCGTCACCACCAAAAACACTGGTAGAATCACCCGATGAACTACGTGAATGGGTGAATCTCTTTTTGCGCTTTGCTGATAATTCGTCCCCATTTCCCCGCTCTGCGAGGTCCATTTCCAAACGAGTTGCAGAATGTGACAAATGTCTCCCCACTGTCCGACCTACTGAACCCCCCACATGTGGGTCTGATGCCCGATGATGACGGGAAGACGAATCAGGGAGTGATGTCATATTTCCATTCTCACTCTGCCCATCAAGCAATTTTGCTCTGGAGGTGTTGGGTAGTGTCCTTACTCGTGATAAGTCTTTGGGCTTCATCTCATCATCCCCTGAATTGTCTCCCAAACCATTTTCCTCTTTTTTTGACGAAGCATCTGTAGAATACGTTTTTGCAATTGCAGAATCAGACACTGTTGAAGAGAGATGAGGAAAATTGCCGGAAAGTTCATCGTCTAAGCTTCCACGTCTTTGAACAGTATACAACTTTCCTTTCTTTTTCGAGTTTGTCATTCCATCGTCTCGGTTACTGCTGGGTCCAACAATATGAGATAAAGACTTGGCAATAGCCTCTTCACCTGAAGTACTGTCCGTAAAAGCTCGTACTCTAAAATCCACATCCAATGTACTCGCATCACAAGAGCAATCAGGAACACTTTTCGCACTACGTAGAATATCAGATGTAGTTACCGGCTGTTCATAATCAAATTTAACTTCTAACGTTTGTTCCTCTCCATCCTCGACTATTTCAGTCGTAATGTTCGTTTCAAGACATTCTACATTCGTATGATTGTTATTTTCATAACAATCCAATCCTTCAACATTAATAGACTGTTCACTAATGACTGATAATCGTTTCTGCGGAGGAGGAAGACGAAGTTTTGACGCCTCAAAGTACTCCTGGCTGTCACTGCTACCTACAATATTACTGTCATTAGTAATGCTATCCGAATCTACACTTGCAGTTATCTCGACTCCATCTTGATTAACTACATTGTATGTGAGTTTTGACGAATCCTCAGAATTGAAATCAGTACTAGATGGATCTATATCTTCTGAATCCGCTACAAGAAACAAGAATAGTGTATACAAAGTTCACAAAAGTAATATAAGCTAGAAAGAATTCACCAAAATCTTAAAAATTTAATTTAATTACGTTCCCTAAGTGTAAATGCTAAAGTTAAACCCTACCAAGACAACATTGGATCAATGAGCGTTTCAGATATGCCCATAATTGAAAGAAATTCTACAAAGTTTATGATGTCAATTCTACTTGCACGTATCATTGACGCTAATATGGAATACCGCAAGGCTATTACCTATGATCAATTTTGTACCACTACTTGAATTTAAAAATCCCATGAGACTATCAAGGAAGACAAAAGGAGTATACTACTCTTTCGACGGTAAGAAGCTAAACACGTCCTCGTGTGGTGTCATAAGCAAGCGTTTTTCTCAAAACAATGTATGACCATGGAACGTTCACAATAACCGCATCAAATAAAATCATCCGACGTGCCTAACAGTTTTCAAGCAAACAGGACTCATATCGGTCCTATACCTAAAACTTAACACCTTGCTGTAATTGCTGATGACAAGTTCAGGTGAGAAAATCAAACTAATTCAGATTTGTTCCGAGGTCTCAAGCACTTCAGAACTGCTAAATTATTCTTAACTGAAAACAAAAGAAAACAACGTTATGAATATGAACTCTAGTATAGTTTTTCAGATCCGATGTTTTAGAGGACTTCTGAGAATAACTTTGAAAGATCGCGTTATCAACGAGGAAGTTAAATCGAATCCAAAATGTAATTGGAGCATATGAACCACTTATAGAGATTGGACATTGACGTAAGCTGCAATGGTTTGATCACGTTACAAAAAAACCAGGTACACACAATCATGCTTGGTCAATTGAGAGGAAAATGCACTCAAGGTTAAGCAAAGACATCCTGGTTAACCAACATAGCAGAGTGGGCTGGAAAGATTACTGTGACTTGTGTCAGAGAAGCCATTGATTAACAAAAATGGTGGAGAATCGTGCAGTCATCAAAGTGCCCAAACGGTCCAAGGACTATGGGAATAACATAACATGACATGACATGAACCGAGTATGTTGTATTTCAAGGATTAATGTGTAAGTGTCTATTCTATTGCACATTTTTTCAGCCGTACAACTAATGCCACTTTTAATGGTACGAAGCTAATTGCTCACTGATGTTTATGTCATCTATTTTACCTTGCAATTGACTTGGAAAAGACGACAGTACTGCTAGGGCCGTTGGTTATTGTAACATAATAAAGACAAACTCTTTGCAAGAGTAGCACAAATGATTACATATGTACTTATACAGCGACTTATATTGAGGGCCAAGTTGATACCATACCAAACATTCGCACTTATACTGAAATATATAATTTGAATAGTTACAAATTTCATAATTTACTGGATAAAAACTAGGCCCACGGCACTACATTATTGTAACTTCATTTCATTTGATGCCAAAGATAATTGCACTACTGATGTTACTGATAACAATCTCACTGATGTTAACACTAATACTGATCCTTATCATTAATATTCTGGATTGTTCAAAATTCTGGGTGTTCAAGCGTTCGCATGCATGAAGAGGCAATGACCAGTATCTAGTTCAGAAGACGCGGTCTACATCCGCGTAGCTGTAAAAGTATCAGTTGACACTAACGACAGATCAAGACATACCTATGGCCAGACCAGCTTGTTCGAGCTCTGGACGCAGTTTCTTGTTCTTAATTAGTATCTTAAATAAGAGTTTACTTGGCGGCGGCAATTCTTTGCCTTTCTCAAGCTAAAATTCAACAACAAGAAATTGCAAGTCAAAAAACCAACTGAAGCAAGGATATACAGCAAATATAGTACATAATGAAATGAACAATAAGCAAACATACGAAATTAAACAAAAACTAAAGGTTCTGTCTTTCTGGGTTTATATTTTAATACCGTTAGAGACTTGGTCTTTTCCAACTATACGTGGGAGTGCAATGAAATACACCAAAACTGGGAGTTAAGAAAGGATAGGACGGGGTTGGGGTGGAAAGGGAACAGAACGGGCTTATATGGTGAGAGGGGGGGTCGAGTAAATGGGGGATGATTAAAAAATGATCAGGAGAACACCCTATAGCATACGAAGCCACACCAGAATATTATACATTAAGTAACACATACGCATACACAAGAAAACAAAAAATCAAATTACAAAGCGTACCGAAGCATACGGACAGGCAAGGAAGCGACTGCACTGAAAGACAAGAATGTCGCATTGTAAGAAAGATAAAAATGTCAGTACTCACGGGCCATTCGTCGAGATTTTTTGTAAGTAGAAGGTCCCCAAAAATATCGAGACAATATTGTGCTAATTTTCTCTGCTGTGAACGCCTATAAACGCAATTAATATACGCACAATTGTGTTATAAAGATACCATAGAAGCAGTTTGATCACTATCAAAACAAACACGATTATTTTTTATAACTTGGCATGACACGTTTCGGATTTACCTTATCCATCATCAGTTACAGATTAGAATCAACATTACAATTATAAGTGGTACATAATGGTATATTATTTAAACTTATAATTGTAATAATGATTCTGATCTCTAACTGATGATGGATAAGGTATATCCGAAACATGTCTTACAAACGTATAAAAAATAGTCGTGCTCATTAAATTTGTAACAAATCTTATATTCCTAAGGATTTTTGGTAATATTACAACAAAATAGTACAGTTCATACGTGTTTGAGTTAAAATCAACTATACCACAAATTTCTGTACACAAACCAGTAATAAGACTGAGACGAAACTGAAAGTGTGTGGAGTTCTTCTGCCTAACGACAAAAACAATCATTTTTCATTGCTGGTGGCGTTTGTCAAATTAGTAACAATCTAGAGAGGGAATTTGCTCAAGGGAGGCACTTAAAGGGAGTAGTGTTTGTACCACCGGCAACCTTTAAATCAAAAAAGAAGCTGTCCAGCTTTACGTCTCAGGATTTATTACCAAAAGCACATCATGCAGTTTTAATGATGATTAATTCAGCGGCCACTCTCAGACCATTTTCTTAGCGGCCTTATATCTATTCAAGTGAGCAGTTTTTCACCACCCTCCCTACCCGACGCAATCGCAGGTAAACACTGCGTGGTGTTTGGAGTAATACAGCTGAATTGCAATTATTTTGTTCAGAATATTGTTCTGTTCTAGCACTTTATCAAGCGACTGGGTGCAGTCAAACTGAAAAACGAGTACAGATGGCAACAGCAACTTTAACTTGCAGTTATAAGAAGACTTTTAAAACAAATTTCTAAAAAGCAATTCTGGCTCACTATGTCAAGCAAAAAATGTGCGTGAAAAATACTCAAGAATCAGCAAAAATACATGTTTCAAATACAACTTTTATCTTTAAAGATGTGAAAGAGAAGAATAATTAATATTGGTTAGGCATGTTCTGGCTTTTGTGCTCTGTCTGTAAACGATTTTATTCAAGTTGCGGTCAATTGGAAGAGTAAATGAGGGAAAGATCAATTGTCCAACGACTGTACACTTTAAGATCAAAGTCTTCAGAAGTTAACAACATTTTTTCACAAATAACTCTCGAACATAAATTAACAAGATTTTGAGTTCTAATTTATAAGGGCATCACTTTAAAAAGCATTTTTAAAAGAAAACATCCTTAAAGGGTTTTTCTATACCTCACTCATTACTTCCTACAAATGTTTATTCAACAGTATCATCTATTTGGAAAGAGCGCTTATTCAAAGAAATCTTCGTGCTTTTGTAAGGGGCTACTCTCACTCAACTAAAAACATGAGTAATTGTCAAAAATCACAATAGAAACATGATCAAGACAAATAATGCTACTTACATACAGTGATTTTCAAAGGACAGTATTACTGGGTACGGTGACGTCACAAAAGCCGTTTCTTTGATGGCATAAATAACATCCTGGTTAAAAAAACGAGACAATAAAGAGAATAGACAACTAAAGAAAACAAACAGTAAGCGAAAAAAATCAAAATCACGATCTGCAAGATCAACTGTTGATCATGACAGACCACTCTAATTTGCAACAAAAATCCATGCCTATCATGCTGTTGGTGGTGCCAAAGTTAGGAATTTGGGAAGAGGTCCCAATGTGTCATGCTTTACCCAGTATCAATCTACAGCGACATCAAACTGTATATTTGGGAAGAGCAGGACACGGTACTTCTAAGTACCCTTCGATGTAAATGGTTTCTGACTCAAGACTATAGACACTCATGAATATTAGATTTAAACTTAATTATGCAAAAACATGAGTTTAGGAGATAATTGCCAGACTAAAATCAGCAGACTAGCTTGAAGTTAGTGTTTATCCAAGCAGGTGAAAAACCTCTGCTTATTGAAATAGAATAATACAAATGGTCGAAGTTTCCTACAAGCCAAATGTTTTGTGCCTACATGACATTTATCAAGCCATGTTTTGACACGTTTTAGTTGTCAACAAAGCTCGTGTGGTCAACAAATTCACTTCTTCTGATGGTACATGATAGTCACCATGTCTAAGCGGTGCGCTCTGGGAGAATTCCAGAATTTACAGGGGAATTTACAATCAAGGATCATTATGTATTGTACAATGCCCTTGACTGACTCCATGGCATCAATGATACAAATGACACAAGATTGAGCCCCTTGAACGGAACATGGTCTCGCACAATGTGTAAGAAAAAGGTATTTTTCTATGTTATACAAGTTGCCAAAGGACTTACAAACCTATCCCGCAACTGCTGAGACATCATAAAAATTATTCCAAATAACTGACTGAAATGAACATTACGATCAACTTATAGGTATGGACAAGATCAGAACGTTACGGTGAATTCAATCTTAAACATGATCCTTTTCGTAAAAACCTGACGTAAGACGTCAGCACTAACTAGATACATCCGGCATAATAAACATTGAAACACGTCGTCACGTTTTAGATTTTTTAAAGCCCTTAAAAGTTGAGACAGTCAAACAGCACTCTCCACAAAAGTGTACCACAAAGACACAAACAAAAACTGTACTGGTGTAGTTACAAGCAGTATTATTGTATTACTACTTATGAAATAAATACTGATTATTGACACTGCTTTCGTCCGGCGAGAAAAACAGCAAAATAAAAAGAGCAAAACAAAGCAAAACAAGAAGACCAAAACCAAGCAAAACAAGAAGAGAAAAATCAAGCAAAACAAGAAGAGAAAAACCAAGCAAAACAAGAAGAGCAAAACCAAGCAAAACGAGAAGAGCAAAACCAACCAAAGCAAGAAGAGTAAAACCATGCAAAATAAGAAGAGCAAAACTAACCAACGTAAGAAGAGAATAACCAAGCGAAACAAGAAGAGCAAAACTGAGCAAAACAAGAACAGCAAAACCAAGCAAAACGAGAAGAGCAAAAGCAAGCAAAAAAAGAAGAGCAAAACCAAGCAAAATAAGAAGAGCAAAACAAAGCAAAACAAGAAGAGAAAAACCCAGCAAAACAAGACGAGAAGAAACAAGCAAAACAAGAAGAGAAAAACCAAGCAAAATAAGAAGAGCAAAACCAAGCAAAGCAAGAAGAGCAAAACCAAGCAAAATAAGAAGAGAAAAACCAAGCAAAGCAAGAAGAGAAGAACCAAGCAAAACAAGAAGAGCAAAACCAAGCAAAATAAGAAGAGCAAAACCAAGCAAAACAAGAAGAGCAAAACCAAGCAAAATAAAAAGAGCAAAACCAAGCAAAGCAAGAAGAGCAAAACCAAGCAAAACAAGAAGAGCAAAACCAAGTAAAACGAGAAGAGCAAAACCAAGTAAAACAAAAAGAGCAAAACCAAGTAAAACGAGAAGAGCAAAACCAAGCAAAGCAAGAAGAGCAAAACCAAGCAAAATAAAAAGAGCAAAACCAAGCAAAACAAGAAGAGCAAAACCAAGTAAAACGAGAAGAGCAAAACCAAGCAAAATAAGAGGGGGAAAACTAAGCAAAGCAAGAAGAGAAGAACCAAGCAAAACAGGAAGAGCAAAACCAAGCAAAATAAGAAGAGCAAAACCAAGCAAAACAAGAAGAGAAAAACCAAGCAAAACAGGAAGAGTAAAACCAAGCAAAATAAGAAGAGCAAAACCAAGCAAAGCAAGAAGAGCAAAACCAAGCAAAATAAGCTCAGTTGTAATATTGAAATATCTCTTTCTGATTTTTAAGAAAATACGACAACCCTAGCTATAAAACTACTCTTGGTTATGATTATGACCTGCTCAAATTTTACGTCATGTAATGCATTCATTGAAATCATAAAGAAAAGTACCTTAAACTAACAAGATATTTTAATGCAAGAGAAGACGTAGTAGTATTTACCTTGAATAGAATATTTGTACACATGGCTTTGCCATGTGTTATGATTGGCTCGTCTCCGGGCCCATCCCAACAATCTAGTTCAATACACCTGTGCAGATACAGAAATCGAAGCACGAGCCACTTCAATTTAGCTATTACAAAGAATGAATACAAATAGTAAGCCCTGAAAACACAAAATGACATCACAATTCAATTGTACGACATTGGATGGCGTAGGTAACCCTTTTACCCCCCCCTCTCCCACCCCCAAAATAACAACAAAAAAAACACCAGCAATAAAGAGACAACCACAGAGGAATTGGTAGCATATGCCACAAACATGTCTTTGTTGCCCTTGGAAATTCAGCTGATGCAGCATTGTAAGGACTACTTCAAAGTTGGTGAATGACGTAGAACATTTATGTCAAAGACAAATCATTATCTGTTCTGCTGTGCTGAGTTAAATCTTGATGGTTCCATAGAAGTATAGCATTTGACTACCTCCTCTACAGGGTCAAAGCATCCGAGGCTTTTGATTCCCTATGACTTTCCGGAATCTGTTGTCAAATTAGATATACTGTATTACTGATCAAGCAAGACTAATCCACACAAACTCGGAAGAGTTTACGAGAGTGCTTAACTCTCAAAACCCTCGCTTTATTTTCCTATAAATATACCACATCTCTATGCGGCATGAATACCCTTAACATTCTGCAATGCTCACAACTGCACAACATAACAAAGCATGCGCGAAGACCTATGTTTAACACACTCGATCTTTGCCATCAACAGACAACTATTTGACTACTTTGACTGCAAGTAATCCTATTGATCACAACAGGTATACAGCATCCAAATATTTCATTGCTAATATCACATGGCAATTATGTTTGATAAATTGAAAGGCAGACTTGACAATCACTAATATCCAAAATCATTATAAAGAGGTTCGGATACAGTTGCGCTAGGCTATGTCTGCTGCGTTGTACGATTTAAGTTTAATACACTTTCCAAATGACAGCTATGAGGGCCGTCTGGTAAGTATAACAGAGCTAAGACGATTTTGGACGCAAGCCTGTAGCCAGTTTAGGTCCGTTTCGCTACACTCAATGAAGGGAGTTCCAAAATGGCCGTCAGTCTTCCCACTTCTCCCACTTAACATATATATATTTGAAAAACATGAATAATAGGAAACATAACACAAGGCGTGAGAAATTTTTTGACACCTTGGAATCTGCAGATGTCTATAAATGCATCCAAGTGCGATCGACGTAGCGTCTGTTACACAATGCCGTCACTCAATGAAACATCGATGTCAAAAATACATTAGCAGCAAGATGTTAACATTTTGAAGAGTTATGTGTCATTCTTGTTAATACTAATACTATGGGGGAAACACTCACATAAAATCGTGTAATCGTGAGTTCGTGTAATAATTGCTATGTTATGTTATAAATCAGCTTTGCTTTCCCTGTACGCTTTGCTATCTCTAACGAAAGAGTTTAATGCCATGGAAACAACATGGAAAGAAGAGGAGCCAAGGCGAAGCATGGACTGCAAAGTAGAAACGGAGGTATGTTAACAATTGAGTCGCATGGACGTAGTAGTGCGCATGAGCATACCTGCAGCCAACCAACAAACACTGGCGATACATTTCAACGGATGACTTGCCGCCAAATTGACGTCCTGACAAGAAAATGAG
This sequence comes from Chironex yamaguchii, assembly GCA_024741275.1. Lineage (NCBI taxonomy): Eukaryota > Metazoa > Cnidaria > Cubozoa > Chirodropida > Chirodropidae > Chironex > Chironex yamaguchii. The sequence continues at coordinate 11,696 of JANTCA010091495.1, forward strand.
ACAATGTTAGAACATATTCTGCTGAAACATTACTATTAACATCCAAAAATTTGTAAAGGTTCAATTGTCAAAGAAAATTACAAACAAATGAAGCAAATGACTGTTACTTCCATTTACTTATTTCAATATTTACAAATTCTATAATTCAGTATCACAATAATTTCCTATTTTGTCTAATATTGCCTTTTAATTGTACTATAAAAGAGGAAATCTTATCATTTTAGACTTTTTTTCGTAGGATACTCGTTATCGAGCGTAGCTAATTCCCTTACCAAAGTTAAGGAATTCTACTACAAAGTGAGCTCTTTATGACAGTGAGCTCCCAAAGGTATTTTGTTTAGTGGTGACGCAGGTTCGAACTCGCAACCTCTGGCTGGCAAGATCGCCGTCTTATCAACTATAACACGGTACTTTAACATAAAGACCAAGCTAGAATGTAAAATCTGTTTTTAATATATACATAATACATATACAATAATATATAGAGAAAACACTAATAGACGTGAAACTGTAAATTCGTTATTTGGTGCCTCACGACGAACTGGATTTCATTAATCATACCTTGGTTATATATACAAAATGTCCGTCGGGCTTTGCGATTTTACTTACAAGAAACTTATTCTCGTGATAGTACTTAGAAACAAGTTTGGTATGTTTATTAAGCATTCTCTTCGTTTTTGCAATAGTTACTTTTTCTTCAAGCAAAGGTAGCAATGGCCTCTTCCACATCTGTAAGGGGACACATGTCGGAGTATGCTCCAGTGTATAGTAAAGCTTTTCCCTTGTTTTTGAAGCTCCAGGCAAACTTGGAAAGCTCTGCCTCCGTAAAGTATTTCTTGTTTTCGAGTGATTTAGTGTGGTTCCTAAATCGGTCTTGAAAACGCACATTACAGGCACCTATATATATTTTTCTTTCACTTGTATCTGGAATAGTAAATTCAGCTTGGTACATGATTCAACTTTTTAAGCGTGGGACATTTCGTGGACAGCCTGTTCTGTCTTGACAGCAAAAGTCAGTTGGTTAGTCTTGTCTAGTTTAGGATATTTCAGTTCTGCTGGTTGATGATGGTTTTCATGTTGTTGGTGCACGAGTAGCTGACTTTCGATTAGAAATTAAAAATTATATGTATGTATGTATGTATGTATGTATGTATGTATGTATGCGTGCATGCATGTATATATATACACCTCACTTTCATGTTCATGTTCTGCGCATGTGGCCGAAGACTTCTTAACAAATTTTGCAAAATGAAGTGGTTCTCCTGTCTCTATTACAATTCAGACATACAGGCAGGCAGACAGGCAGACAGGCAGACAGGCAGACAGACAGACAGACAGACAGACAGACAGACAGATAGATAGATAGATAGATAGATAGATAGATAGATAGATAGAT
>JANTCA010091496.1:0-13091 GCA_024741275.1 Chironex yamaguchii
TATCGAAGTATGGTATTGACACTGCGTAAAGAGCTTGTCTAAAACTAAAGATATCATGCCAGTATCATTTCATACCAGCTTGCTACCGACATCGTATCAACTACGTCGTAATTTCGGCAAAGTTTCAAAAAGTTTCATCAACATCAATGATAATAAAATGATTGTAATGCTTCCACTAGATTTTAGATCCTGACACAAAATATCACTGAAAAGTAGCCGGTGATTGTGAAAGGTGATCTTAAATCAGAGTTTAGGAAAGCACTTGTCTTCATTCATAATACTCAGATCGATCTTGATTTGATCGCAGACGATTCCACTTTTATCGTTTCTAGACAACGATAGTCTTGGCATTGAATCAACTAATGAAGCATTTGAAATCTCACATGATTTGACTGAATGAGCAACACTGAACTGTTTCAATTAGATCCTTCTATGATAATACAGATAAAACACATGGAAAGATGATGTCATTCATCCATTGAAGCTTTTAGCAATTATGCTAGGACAATCCAATTAAAATAACAAAGGGCAATTTGAGGCCACAAAGTTTTGTAAATGAAAATTAGTTAAATCTTATTGTGAAATTTAATTTTAAATTAATCACAGAGTCGCATAATATTATGATAGGCCTTTGTGATGCAAGTTTACTCAGTTACTTCGATTGCTATTAAGCTGTCGAGAGGGGGTAGCCGGGACAACTGCCCCAGGGCCCGGGCCATTTTGGGGGTTAGTAAGAAATTGAAGCTGCTTTATTCTGTTATATTTTGTAATGATATCAAAGTGAAGACTTAGAGTTATGTTGTAATTACCTACTGTTTGCTTTCTTTAGCTTTAGCACAGGTGACTTTGTTCCGCTTAGGCCCAATATCTTTGGAAATTAAAAACGTTTGAAAAGGGGTCCCTTTCTATTATCTGCCCCGGGGCCTGTCCTAGATCTCGGCGGCCCTGAAGCCAAGTAGTCAAGATAATTGCCAAAGAAATTTCTGGAGTTTCACAAGAGGATGCAAAGTGGGTAAGGTACTTGAGGTGATTATGAAATTTGTTATTTAGAGACATGAAGTTGTGTAATCTTCGATGGACAACAACTTCATCGCTTATAGATAGGGAGTACACTGTTTGATATATAGCTTAGCATTATGATTACACATTGGTACATCTGAGCTATTCAAAAGGTTTATAAATGCACTTACAGAAGACCATTTGACTCAGAAATTGCCACACGAAATTAAAATTTGGCCAATCTAACGACGATACAGGCAAATGCTATAAATTTTCAACTTTCTGCAATCTGTGAACTATGAGTAAGGTATTTCTTTAATAAATGGCGAATTCCTGAATCAGTGTGAGCTGAGACTAATACATCTTTTATACCAGCACTGATTGAGAATGCTGTGTTTAAACTGGGGACATTTGATCATTCAAATATTGATTGTAACATAATGGAATATATGTTATACAACTTATGCACTTTTAAAAAGCATTTATGTTAACAAAAACGTTGTGATGGCGTCTAATGGCGTTGTATGAGTGTAAAAATAAGTAGATGGATGACTGAATTTAGGTAGTTTAAAGGATGTTAGTTACTTGCATGATTGGAGGGATGGATTGTAACATAAATTGATCACTGTATAGATGAATGGATCAATGGATAGATAAATGAATTTGTAATGATGCATTTATCCATGGGCTCAGCGGGAACACTTAAAGACAAGGGGGAGAATAGAGTTTAAAGACAGGGGGGAGAATAAACGCTTTAGGACGAACGGCAGCAAATTTTGATGCCCTGGGAATGTTTTAATATCATCCAAAACTTTGCAGCCGTTAAATCAAGATGAAATACATTAGCGCCATCAACCATGAGGCAAGAGCATATATTTGTACAAGTTTATGCTTTCAAATTCTTTGCTATCATACTGTTTAGTCAATGTTAATTTGTTTGGTTACGACTGAATCTTGCGGCCTTGTCCATACAGTTTATGTTAGTAGGGTACCAAATATTTTGCACGTAACACAATACTTTGGGCATTTTGAAGGGGCTCCAATCAACTATAGGCCCAGGGCCCAAACGGACGTAAATCGTGCTTTAATGAGTTGTTGAATGTTTGTATGGTATATGGATTGGAGAATAAATAAAGGTGCAAGAAATGTATCTACAAGTGGACAAGTCACTTAAAGAACTAGAGAAATGAATAATTAAGCATCCTTTCTACTTTTAAACGACACTAATTGATTAACTGAAATATTTTACCTCAGTCCTATGATCGGTTTATCAACAGGAACGACGTATAGTGTTTGGACAAAAAAGCCAAATCTTATTTCACCTGAGGGCATAGTTCTGTTGACAATTACTGCAAAGTCATACCTAACAAAATGCATAAACTGATATTAAAAAGAGAGCCATGAATTTAAAGTTGTAAAAATATAAGCTATTTCATCCAAATATGGTATGTTCTATATTAATAAATTGTATCGTAGATTATAACTTGTTTTATCATGTAATTTTATAAGATATTATATCATGTAATGTCATATTTAATGTTATATTATGTAATTCTATGTGCTATTTTATTAGATCATATTATATCTTATTCTCATCTGATCTGATATATTTTAAATTCTTTTATATTAGCTAAAATTATCTTATATTGTCTTAAGATTATATTATATTGGTAACATGTTATATTCTTTTCTCTGAAGACATTGGCACTGTTTAATTTACAACTTGTGCAATCGTTCACATTTACAGGCAAAAAAGTTAACTGTGAAACTGATAATAGACTTGATATGCTATGTTTCAAAACCTTGTTTACTTACGATTCTCTTTGCTTTAGTCTACTTGAATTAAAAGTAATGGATAATTGAAAATTTGGCATCAGTCCATATATAGATCCAAAACAGAATGGCAAATCCTGTAACAGGTTAGTTAAAAGAACAGGCATTAATAACAAACAAATTGCAAGCATCTATCCAGTTTCGGAAACGTTAAGTCCAACTTAAAGATAAATTTAACGTGGCCACACCATATTATTCATTGGTTCAAATTTAACTGCTTTTTTAAAAAACATGTCGGACGCCAATTTCCTGATATTTTGTGTGGCAGCATATGTGTGTTTGTTGTGTTTGCTTGTTTGTTTGTTTATTTGTTTGTGTGTATGTGGTCTGTGGGAAGGAGACATGTTGGTATACACACTCAAACCAACGTTTCATATTTCCCAGTGAATCAAAGCAGTTGACAGTACAATGTAGAACTTCTTTAGTTAGCATAAAACATGCAGACGAGGTTCTTCATCGGTGCATTAGATTGACTTGCAAGTAGGTATCTGCCTCCACAGGGGTATAAGATAGTTATGTAGTAAGGTGTCTGCCTCAAATGGTACACGAGATTGATATACTGTAAGATGCTACTTTAAATGCTGTATAAGAGAGACAAACAGCACTATGTCTGCCTTCGATGGTGCGTGAATATGATAAACATTAAGATGCCTGCCTCTAATTGTGCGTAACATTGACATTCAGTTGGATGTCTTTGTTCATTGGTGCAATCAATTGACTTGGAATGGAGTGACTGTATCCAGTGGTGTATACGACTGACTTGCTGTTAGGTGTCAGCTTCCAATGGTACATAACATTGACATGCAATGGCGTGCCAGTGTTTGTTTGTGCTTCTGCCAATGGGGCATGAGATGGAAATGGAGTAAGGTGTTTGTCTCCAGTGGTCCATATCAGTGGCTTGCAATGTGGTACCAGTCACCACTTGTGGAATAAATTGTAATGGTATTAGGAGACTTCCAATAGTGCATGAGACCAATATGCAGTATGGTGTCTGTTTCCACTAGTGCAATTAGGTGTCTTACTTTACTTGTACAGTTAAGTGGCATGCAACCAGGAATCAGCTTCCAGTGGGACATGAGATGGACAAGTACTAAGATTTCTGCTTCCAATGGTGCATAACATTGTCTTATAATACGACCTCTTTCTATTCTTGTGCATTAAGGTGATTTGCAATTAGGGGTCTGTTTCCATTGGTGCATGAAATTGACATGTATTAAGGTGTCAGCTTCCACATGTCTACAATATAGATATGGAATGAGGTACCATTCTTCATTTGTGCATTAGATTGACTTGCAACTATTGGTCTGCTTCCATTGGGGTTTGAGATGGGCATGCAGTAAGATATCTGCTCCCAATGTTGCATGAGACCGATATGCAGGAAAGTGTCAGTCTTCAATAGTTCATAACATTGAAATGCAATTTCTTAATTGGTGCATTAAGTTGCCATGGAATTAGGAGTCCCCTTACAATGCGATATGAGATGGAAATGGAGTAAGGTGTTTGCATCCATAGCACTGACATGCAACGAGGCACCTTTCTTCATTTGTGCATTACGTTGACATTAGGGCTGCTCTTTCAATGTGGCATGAGATGGAAATGTAGTAAGGTGCATGACAGTGACTGGTAATTAGGTTTCTGCCTCCAATAATGCATGAGACCTATGTGCACTTAGGTGTTTGGTTTCAATGGCGCATAGCATTAACATGCAATGTAGTATCTTTCTCCGTTAGTACATAACATAATGTATAATGATGTATCTGCTTTCAGTCGTGCATGAAATTTACATAGAGTGCATGAGATTTACATAACGTTAGGTGTCTGCCGCCGGTGGTGCATAGGAATGACATAAAATGAGGTATCGGACTCTATATGTGCAGCGACTCATTCATTTGTTTTGTGTGATAAATAAACACGATTTTTAGCATAAAATATTATGGCAAGAGATAAAGAATGAATTAGTGTAAGGTTATTTGACATAGAACATATAGTATATGAACAAAGTTTTATAGATTTAGATGCTTTGCTAAATATGGATTCTTATTGAAGTAAACAAACTAACACGTAATATATCACAAAGCAAGAAGTCGATAAACGCTAAAAAGTAAAAACTATGATATATTACCTTTATTGATGCACTTTGTGGTCGTATGTGCCTAATTTTATTTCCATTTATAAATTTCATCACCAACTCTTTAGTGGTAATACTCGAATTTTTGACATAGTTACATAACCAAGTAAACGTGTCTTCTCCAAATCCATTTCCATCTGCTGAGTCTGGATCATGAACTCTACTTCCATTTAATGTGTACTGTTAAAATAGAAGAAACGATAAAATTAGAGTCGATCAAAAATAATCCACTTTCTTCTTTAAGAGCTTTGCTGACAAAGCTGAATAAGCATGTACATAGCAATGTTATCTTAAAGACGGTTTGTTTAAGTTAATACCTGCCTTAGAGTGGAACTATTTTGGTTGTTTTCAGTCTTTGCTTTACGAATTTAAAAAACGTAAAAAGGATGGTGGCAATGTTTTAATTACAGTAGTATGGCAAGATTGTCCTTTTTAAGACATATCCTAGAAACACGGGAAGCCATTATGAAATTTCGTAACAAACTTAGACCCATTTTTCTTATAGATAAAAGGTCTTTGGCTTTCATTATTATTGTCTTGGGCTTTACAAAAATCCTTGCATTACACTCAGAAACATTCTGTCTTAATAATTGTACAAACTGTATGCTTCGATCAATCAAATAATAAACCTTAATCTATCTGGTTTACAGTCATCTGTTGTCATTTCCTGTCATTGGTGGTCATTCGTGGCCATCTACTTAATGACCACTTCTTTAAAGTGGCAGCCTGTTCACAGGTATCAGAGCAGCTGTTTACAATTTATGTAGCAATTTACTTGACAGAATAGTCACTTGTCTAATGCGAGACCATATTAATAATGTTCCCTGTGTATAAATGGTCGATTTTTTAATGAATTTCATTTACATAAACTACAACGTAATACAAGCAATTTCAGAAAGTTTTGTAATGAAACAAACTGGTCATTGTTTCTACAAAATTCCTGAAATTAGACTCAATTTTGCATTAATATGCCCTGGCGAGCAGCGAGTTCTCGTATGGACATATTAAGGCCTGTTTTCAAGGCGGAAGACGCAATTGCTTAAGTTATTGTTACAAATCAGCCTGAATAATATTATTCAAGCATTATGTTATCATGAGTCACACCATTAATGTTTCACCAAAAATTTTCTCTTTCAAACTTAACCTGTATATAACAGCCACCTCTCTAAAGCTGCCACATTCATCATTCCTCTTGACCGTAGACACATTAGAAAGTACTTTGTCATTGTGTACAAGACATGCAACAAACAAACCAGCTAGTTTGAAATAGAGCACTTACTAATTGTCCGTAAATTACTTCAGCATGTGTTCCATTGATAATGTATGGTCTAAGAGCAGTTGGTTTAATATGGATCACTTTGATGTAGGTAGTATACACGTGATGAAGAAAGGGTTCCTTCAAGGTGACATTGAGTGTAAATACGTGGTAGCCATAGATCATTGAAAAGGGATTGATTACTAAATCTGGTTTATTTCCTATAGAAATAGATGCCTTGTTGTTAGTTTGATAAAGATTAGATGACTCGTTGCCATCGGTAGCAACGATTGCTTTTGTCCAAGTAAACATGCTAGTTGCTGGATAGTCACAATTTACTTTGACGTCAGTCACGTTAAAAGTTATCGCATCTGCTCTTGCTGCAGTAACAATTCCCTTTGTAAACCATCTTTTGGTTGCCCATGCTAATGACGATAAAAAATCCTATCAATATTATAGCATATGTAAGTTATGCAAGACCAATAAGGGTGCAAAGAAAATAGGCAAAGTAGACATACTTCGTTTCCTTGTCAGTAAGTTTATTTACGATTTTTAACGACATAATAAATACAAGCTGCTTTATGTATTATTCCTTGCCATACCATTTGGTATATAGGGCGGCGCCCATCTCTGGTTCCTTAGCCTTTGGGCCACACGGACTTGCAAGCACAGTAAATGCTACACTAGGAAGCTGACCCACTGGTAACACAGTGTGTTTAGTTTCCTTTTTTTAGGTATATATCAAAACAGCGAGCTCTCAAAAAAATTGCAAGTTGCGCAATGAAGGAAAATTATAATGACATAATCATTGTAAGTTTTGATCGCTAGACATTGACTAGCCAATAGTGCACTCAATCAGAGATCAAGTCCTTTTATTGACTCTGTTTATGATTCCTTTGTAGAATAATGTAAAAACCATTAAATGCAATGTCCAACGGGAGTAAAAATACACCAGTCAACAATTCTTCTTACTATTAAAAATTTCTTACTAGGAAAAATTTCTTATTACTAGTCAATGCAACTATGGTACAATAAAGTGTCATTTCGTTTTATTTCAAATTTTGCTGATCTTCTTCATGACAGTAATGAAAAATCACTGTAAATCTTGCATCGCTCAATGTTTAATTGAATACCCGGTAGTGCTTATTGTATGAGCAACTTAGATTTACAGGTTATGCAGTTTCAATTAAGTACTTTGGCAATACGTAGGAGAGATTTCGAAAGTACTCTTTCACTTATGGATCAAAGACAGAATGAGACATACAATCTTGGGTATAAAGTTTTTAACTTTTACTTCGGCGCAGATCGGAAGCACTAAACTATAACATGAAGCAACCGGGAAAAAAGAAATTGTTTTACAAGTGAAACTGAAAGGAACAGCTTAAAATTGATTAAATTGGATCTTGCCGACATAAGCAATGGCCACGGTTCTTGTAGATTGAAATAGATTGGTGTAGAGCTTTATATTACACGTGCTTTTCTTTTCCCTTTGCATATGCTGAATAAAGAAAGAAGGTTATTTTTGAAGAAGCATCATTATATTTGCATACTTATTTCTTAGTCATACCTGTGATGTTGACAGAAGTGCCATGACAAGTTCCAGGTGTCACCAATATTTTCAATGTTTTTTTTCTCATTGTAAGTGAATTTGAATTCCTCACTACAATGTTTTTGATTCCTGGCATTGAAAATTTCAGTTTAACAATATGGCGTCTTGGCTTTGTAGTACAAGGGACAAAATGTGTTAGTAATGGCCGTTGTGAAGAACAGTTTTCCCAACCAGTAACTGGCAATATTCTGTTTTTCTCCAAAATCATATCAACACATTGTCCACAGAAAGTTTCTTTGATGTCAAAAATTGCAGTCTCATTAAACCTTACTGTTCCATTTGTTAAAACTTTGAAATTGGTATGCTCGTCCACAATATTTACTATGGTAGAATTTGTTAACATTACACATCCATCAGCAATAGCGTTAATTATGTATGAACCAGCTATTGTAAATTTATATGTGGCTATTGATGAATCATTAAACCAAATATTTATTGGTTGCATAATAATTTTAAAGGAATAGAAATTTAAGAAATTCGATTGATAAAGCGACATTATCAATGTTGAGTTAACATGAAAGAGATTGTCTCTTTGAAAATTTCCAAAGATATCAGAAACACCAATAGACAGAATTGATGCTTTGCTGGTTATTAAAACTGTTTGAAAAAATTTAGAAGATCTTGAATACTTATTTCTTGCAGATATTGAGACGGGGTGAAAACCTGTGTAATTTTTCCTCATATTGTTAAAACTTGCTTGGAGCTGAGAGTGTGTTATGGTAGCTATTCCATCTTTAAAGGTGTTGTACGTGAAAGTGAATTTACTGTTGTAAATACCAATAGTAAGTGTTATGGGGTAGCCCTGTTTTATGCTCCATTGTATATTAAGTGGATCATTAATACATATTTTACTTGAAAGGAGACTCGTATTAAAACCACTAATTGGCATTACCAGCATACTTGTTTTGTTAACATACCATTTGCCTAAGCAATTTGTACATTGAACATGCATTGTGAATTGGCCTGGGAGTTTTATGGCATTTTGGAGCAATATCGGTGAAATTGGAACTCCATTTGTTTTCTGAAAGTAGGATACACTTCCATTTGTCCACATTTGACACTTAAAGTATGTACCTTTAACGTAAGATACAGAGAACATTATCGGATCTACCATATTATAAGAGTCTTTGACGTGTAGATCTAAACCTCTCAGTGGTTCCAGAGCTGGTAATAGCCGCAAAACACCACCTTTTGACACAGTATTGTGTTGATTTGTGCAATATACATTAAATGTTTTATCTGAAACATTTTTCAGCTCAAATTCAAACTTGAGATTTGATATTGCCTTCATTTTTGTTCGATGTATGGCAGATGAGTTAAAATAGCATGTTGCATTTGAGCCACTCGAGAGTATTGCAAAAATGTGAATTGCTTCGTCTGCATAATAAAGACTGTAGCCTGGTTGACCACATCTTTTGAATATAGATTGTGTTGCCTGAAAAAAATATAAGATAGAAAATACTACTGATAAAGCCGGCAACGTAAGAAGAATGAATAAAACACGACACAGCCGGTTGACCAGGAAGATCAGAAGTACCCTTATTATAGTGACCACCGGGGTCTGAAGACTGCAATTCTGCAACCTTTCCAGCTGGGCTAAACAGCTCAATAGGAAATGTTAAAAGACGGTCAGGCACTGAACCCAGATCGCTCACTCATTTAATTGGGCGTCTGTTTATTTGCGACATTGTGTCATTTTACAAGCGACATGTGTGTTTTGCGTACAAGAAATCTGTTTGCCACATAGTTCCATATAGTAGTCAACTAGGTGGTCTAGATTAAATAATAGCAATATAGTTATAATTGTGACCACTGGCGCGTGGAGGCCGGTCCTAACGATTGCAATTCTGACAAGCAACATGTTTACATACTTGTACTATCGGTTTAGTTTTGTTATAAGGAAAAGGCGAAAATGCTCTACTCTTGCACCATTTTAGCTTTTAGTAAATCCGGCGCCTTTCCTACTCTGCTTTTCACCTACAAGGAAATTTATCCAACATTCTTAGACATTTAAGCAAATTTTTTCACTCATGCAAACATTTATACTTTTGATAATTTACATAAAGAAAACTTAGTAGTAAATGTAGTTGCAATTTGGAGACAATTTAAAACTAAAGAGAAATAAAGCAGAGAAAATTGGGTTTTGTAAAAGGGGAAGGAGAGGAATTACAATTTCTTTGATATTTAGATAAACGAAATGTGGTTTGCAACACATTGACATGAAACAACAGCAGGATTTGCAAAAGGTTGTCATACATTTATACTCTCTTTTCTCCTGATTCATACCGTGAAAAGTGTCAGGCGTAAAAGGCTTAAAAGTATGCTTTTTGTCGCAAATGTTCAAACAAATTGCATATTTTGCACAAAACTATTGTTAAAATAAATAAAAAGAATTAAGAATAAGTAGGAACTCGTAAAAGTCTTACCTCTATTGTCAATTTTTGAAGCCGATAAAGTGTACGTCTTTGGACTACTTTTTTACCGCAGGCATCTTTTAGCAATACTAATACATTTATTTCTTTGTTGATGAAAGCATGGTCAATTTTTATTTTGTATGTCTGGATTGAAGTTACATTGACTTTATTTAAATAATGTGCTTGACTTTCAAGGTAAAGAATGGAAATTACTTCCTTTGAGGTTGTTATGCGTATTCTGACTCCAATTTCGTTGTCTTTTACAGTAACATAGAATCCCAGAAAGTCATTTAAAAATTCCACCCTTTGACGATGACAAACAATGAGGCTGCCATTGGCTGAAGCATTATATACATCATTTAATGCCTGTACATGCAAAGGGTATATTCCTGGTGGCATTACGTATTTGAAATGAAGGCATTGTCCAGACATCTCTTGAACTAAATTTCTGTCGACTGTCCAGATGCTTCTAAAATGACCAAAAAAGACATTTGCAATGGTAATTAGCAGGTGGATTGATTACATTTTCTTTCTAAAAAGGAAAAAGGAAAAAGGCAAGGTCTAGTACACTTTCAGGAGTTCTTTTATTCAGTCATTAAACGTTCTGTTTATCCATGTAACCAAGAAAAGACGTTCTGTTGTATGTAAAACTTTCTTGTAACCTATTTCGCCGGGTTCTGTTTGCATACTTTAAGCCAACATTCTGGCAGGAAAAAATCTTGTTGTCAACAAGAATCTTTGCCAAAGCAGATAATTAGATGCCAATAATCATCGTTGATGCTTCACATGTTGATAGCAAAATTGAATATGATTTCAGTTATAGTATTTTGCTTCTATTTCTGTGTCTTTGTTTCAGCTTTTGACCTTTAGAAAACTCCACTACACGTAATCAAGATTTGACCAAAAGGTTTTAAGGTCACTATTTTAGTTATAATTAATCTTACAAATTTTTCCTGCAGATGAATGCACAATCTAACAAATTTAATGGAGTCTGCTAGAAAGCTTAAAGGATTATATTCACACGATTTGTATCTTTGTAGGTTAATGCTTGAATATTTACACATTAAAATATATATATTTACATTATAATTAAATCTTTATCAGCTTCTTACCGTGTAATCATATCAGTGTCTTCAGCCTCTGAGCATATGATTACTGTTTTGTAGCTTTCTTTTGCTAAAGTTTGTGGGATTTGAAGGTCATGAATGGGACCCAGAACGACAGCAAAACTTTCATAGACAACAATATAGTCTGTATTCATTAATAAGGAAAGTGATATATTATATCTTCTCGATGATTCAAAGGAAAAGCTGACAGAATTGAAATTCATGGCGGTCAAGTTGTATTTGCCATCAGTATCTTGAATCCCAAGAAAAACTCTGAAATTAAAATTTATGAGGGTATTAAATACACTTGGTCTTACAAATAGAGCGTTTTAATTAAGAGTTAGACTTCATTAACAAGTATTTGGCAAAAGAAGCCTAAATCTTTGTGGTGATATTTGTACAAACATCTGTAAACATGTTTGTGCAAAAGTTTCTGAAAATATTGTTAAATTGGTTTGTCAAGAATCTTAAGTGTTGTTGAAAATTGGAAGCTAGTCTTGCTGGCTTTTCCTTTTTGGAGTGCCATGTCAGAGACTGGCGTTGGCTAGCATGCGCCTGAAACCATCACGGTCATCCGCCTTTTGCAGAATCTCCACTGTACTACACCCAGGAACCGACGCCAGTCCCTGCTGGCTTAATTTGAAGTCAACGTTCAACTGCCTTGAACGATTTGCTAACGATGTCTATTGCAATTTCAATTCGGAAAGAGGGCTCCATTCCTTTGCAAAAGGCCTGCCTGCCAATAGATACAACAAATTTGTCTTAAACTTGTTGATTGGAGTAGGATCTCTCAGTTGAGAAAAAACTGAAGACATGATACACGTGAACATCTATGACTTGTAATTAGCTGTTCACAAATAAATTCTTACTCTTGGTAATTATTTTCATGCATTTTGCTTAATTTTCACAGGGTTGTCATATATAGCAGATTATAAAGGATTGGAGGTGCCAATGGCAGCTATTTCCAAAATATAGCAAGTTGAACATTAATAAGATAGTTATTAAGTTTTTCCTAATTTTTTCCTACCTGTAATTTGCCATCTGACCATCAATAAGACCGTAATTGAAGCGAATAATTTGATCAGGCAAAACATACTGCGGCGAAATTGATACGTCAACTATACAAAGAAGATATATTCTTTATTTTTTATAAAAGTAAGTTATAATAGAGGCAAACGAAATTAAAGTATCTATAAAGTACATGATATGAAAGAACACCTACTTAAAATGTGAATTAAATTGAAAAGCAAAGCAAAAAAAGTGACAATTTGAGAAGAAACGAGAATGAGATAAATACAGTAGAGCAGTAGTTTTCAACCTTTCGAGTGCAAAGGACCAGTTTCAAAGTTTAAGAACTTGGATAAGTGGCATATTTACAAATTCAAACTTAAACATCCGGTCTCTAAGTCGTTCTATTTGAACTAGTTTAGGTTCTCACAAAATATACACCTATATGCAGTCACCAATGACACTTCAAAATATTTAAGAAATCTAAGTGAATAATAAGAAAATAAGTTAAAAAAACCATAATGCTGTCATTCCACGACCTGGTTCTGGTTCGCAGCCTGGTGGTGGGGACCAGTAGAGGACATGGAGATAATACAGAGAAGCGGAACGCAAGTTGGTTGAGTAGAGGAAAGCAACTCACGATGGTAGGTGACATTAATTGTAGAGATCAAAATAATTAATAATAATAATAATAATAATAATTTTTTTTAAAACTTCATTCTGGTATATATTTAACTAA
>JANTCA010091497.1:0-34072 GCA_024741275.1 Chironex yamaguchii
AATCCATGAAAAACTCTGATATACGGCTTCACTGGAACGATTTTTAATTGTAACATGAGGGCATGGCCGTCCATCATCTTTTAAACGAAGACGCTGTTCATGAGACAATTTTCCTTGGCTCGATAAAAGAGACAAAAGTTTCGAGACACCCCAACGTACACTACCAGATACAGCCTGATTCATTTTAAACAGATTTTAGCCTTCCGAGACTCTTTACCTATTCAATGTGTGCTTGAAGTAGACGTGAAAGTAGATTTTGCCCTACGCTATTAACTTCCAAGATTGCATAGCACGTTGCGTCATTTACATATGATTCAGCAATTACCTACGTCACTGACAAATGGGTTTTTCCATTGTCTTCCTTTTGATGCTATGAGAAGGAAGAGAGTAGTAGCGTGGCCAACAGGAGAGGGCGGTTATCATTTCAATAGAGAGGAATGTCGGCGGGATTCTTTGAAGGATTACAATGTGGTTGACAATATCGTGCAAAGTAATTCAAAGGAAGTAAACAAGTAGAATCAGCGACTATAGAATTTTGGAAGAGGCAGAAAGTTAAAAATATCTGCTGACTTAATTATTTCATAAAAACAGACTACATGGCTGGCAAAAAATCTGCTATTAAAGTAATAGCAGTAATAGCACTGTCCGCCGCCCCTGTGTACTGTGGTTAGTATCTACTAACGCCTTTCCTCGGTTCAAGTAACGTTGTTATCATGACGCCTAGGATTTAAATTCCGTTCATCCAACCTCCTTTGATTAACTTGATAGCATAGATTGTACAGTAAATGATAGTTGGTATGTACCAAGTTCACGTCCTGTTCAAGATGATCAAATTGTATTTTTACTTCTCATCTTTAGATGGTACCCGCTATATCGGGACATAAACCACAGTGGACAAACCATACGTACCTTGCAAACCTCCATTTGTTCTTTGGCATCTTTCGCAGTTCGAACTGAGCGTTTCGAAAAGGAAAACTTTGAGCTGTCTAAAAGCCCTGTCATCCGCCGCTTTTGTTCCATAAGTTTTTTCCACTTCGAAACCAAACTTTGAAAATACAGTTGCCTTTCAGTTGCTGTCTCCTGCAAAGCTTCGAAACGTCGACATAATTCGTCCAATGTGGCTGTGATTGTTGAGTCCTGAATGTCATCACCTAGTAATGATCTAGCTTTTTCTAGCAACGCATCCATGTCTTGCTTGCGGGCATTTATTCTTACCAGAATATCCTAAGGTAATGAAATCAGTTATATTCATAAAAAAATTATACTTCTTTGATGCCTATCAAATGAGAGGATACACAATCAAACTGACTAAAATAAGGCCTGTAGCATGACTATGGCCTTGTGCTTTACAAATTCACAGATGGATCGCTGTCTACTTTAAATGAGCGCTAAAGTTACAAATTTTATATTCTACTGGTTATATACTAGTCCTAAGTCACTACAGTTTTAAGTTTAATGAACATCAAATCCCTGGTAACAAACAAATGTAAACACGTTTAAGTTTATGTGTTCCTAAAGACCCTGAGGAAACCTTCCATGCGACCCTTTCGACACCACAGGCAACGTAACCAAATACACGCTCCTGTTACATGTGGTTAATGTTTATCGCCTTGAAAATTTGCCACATTGCGCTAAAATCATACTTAAAAGCTTTTTTCGTCCGTTCATCTAAGTGTATTGGAGTTTGTCTACATTAAAACAAGAAAACCAGTATTCTGTAGGCAAAAAGAGTTCTTTTTTCACTTGAGACTCTTTCAATGTTTTGTTTCTTTATTTTCTCTTCTTTTGTTTCCTTTCTTGTCTAGGATTGGCTAGTTTTGCTACATGTCTCGTTCAAATAGGTTGCCATATACATATACTTTCCTATATGACGTTTCATACTCTGAAGAATGTCAGACGAAAAAAGCTTTTAAGTATGATTTTAGCGCAATGTCGCAAATTTTCAAGGCGAATTTCAAGTTTTGTACCACAAAAAGATTGCTCAGGTTAATGTTTACTTTCCCGCTACTTCAACGCTGTTAGTTTCAACAATGAAGAATTATACCTGTGTGCACAGTTTAACGGATCATTACAGATCAAACTAATTTAAGAACGAATATCATTCCAAGGTAACAGTATAAGTATCCGCCAAAGGAAAGTCCATTGCGTCAGCCAATTTCTCATCTTTCTGGAGAAGAATGAATACGATAGTACAAGACGACAGACAAAATGGACAAAAATAGTTTGAGTAATACCTACCAGCGCAGTGTTAAAATGTAACTTTACCAATTATCTTTATAATCAACAAGAATTCAAATTCAGCTCATCAAAAATGTAAGGATTTAGACCAGTTGATCGTTTAAAGTTGTGTGGAAAAGTACACGGTTAAACGACTCAACCTAGGTCTTCAATTTACCACCCAATTTTTGCATCCACTAACTGCGCTAACAATGTATCGGTGATTAACGTAACTTTTTCACTTAAACGTCGCCGGCAGGTGCAACGTCTAGTTGTAATGGACCGCACTCTACGAGAAGTGAACTGGAGAAGACTCGACAGCCTAATTGCTGACTCATTTTCACATTAAACAGAATGGTTTAGGTTGGGCTTCAATACTCAGCCGAGTGAATGTACTCTTCGTCTTTTAAAGCATTGAAAAATATATTGACACTCAAACCACAGTCACTGTAAAACATTTTAGCTAGAACATACTTTGCATTGTTCGGCTCTTGTTAAGGCAGAATCCATTCCACCAGCACCACTTTGTTTGTCAAGTAAATCCTCTTCCTTACGTTTCATCCATTTCATCATTTTCAATTTGGATTTAGAGAATTCCCACCAATCTTTGGCTACTGTCTCGGCTGCTTTTTTCTGTGTTTCTAAGTTTGTCACCATCTCTGCCCAGCATTGATTTAACTGATCAATTTGATCTTCGAAGGGAACAAGTTCGGTTTCTCCTTGTTTTGCTAACAGAAGTTGGCCATCGTGAAGAACGACATCTAAATTCTGTACATCTCTGTCCCAACTATCAACACGTGCCTGCAAAACAGCAACCAATAGACCTTTTACTTGAAAAAAATAATTAATTGCATAGTCATAGTATTATTATAAACATTGATTTAAAGTTACGTTAATTCTTGGTTCAATTTCCACACGTTTTACCAAGCAGGTCAAGTCTTCACCAACTCTTTGCACTTCCCAAACTTCAGTTTTGGACAGCAAAATCGTTGCAGTTTAAAACAAAGTTCTGGTAACGACCATAACGATAGTAAAAGTACAAAAGAAGACAAAAAAAAGCAGAATCTCGAAGTGACTTCGTTTACCAATGTTAAAAAAACAAAGAAAACACAAGAACGAGACAACATCACAGGAATAAGCAACAGACGAAAGCAGAACTTACAAGAATAGAGCATACTAGAGTAGAGCATACTAGAGTAGAGCACACTAGAGCACACTAAAGTAGAGCAGACGAGAGTAGAGCAGATGAGAGTAGAGCAGACGAGAGTAGAGCATACGAGAGTAGAGCAGATGAGAGTACAGCAGACGAGAGTAGAGCTGACGAGAGTAGAGCAGACGAGAGTAGAGCTGACGAGTGTAGAGCTGACGAGAGTAGAGCAGACGAGAGTAGAGCTGACGAGAGTAGAGCAGACGAGAGTAGAGCTGACGAGAGTAGAGCAGACGAGACTAGAGCAGACGAGAGTAGAGCTGACGAGAGTAGAGCTGACGAGAGTAGAGCAGACGAGAGTAGAGCTGACGAGAGTAGAGCAGACGAGACTAGAGCAGACGAGAGTAGAGCAGACGAGAGTAGAGCTGACGAGAGTAGAGCAGACGAGAGTAGGGCAGACGAGAGTAGAGCAGACGAGAGTAGAGCAAACGAGTGTAGAGCAGACGAGAGTAGAGCAAACGAGAGTAGAGCAGACGAGAGTAGAGCAAACGAGAGTAGAGCAAACGAGAGTAGAGCAGACGAGAGAAGCCAAATTAAGAAGAGTTAAGGAGAGGCGAACACAGCGGTGAGCAATAGCATTGATCATTGTTGTTAAAAGTGCCATGATAAAACGTGGAGTAGTTATTATGCCAAATAATATACCCGTGGGTGCCTCATCAATCTTAATGCTACTTAGAAAGACAGCAGTTAAAAAAACAGCGGGTATCAGTACCGTCTGGTATCAATAACAACACTAACCTTTGCTTCACGAGACTGTGCTTTAATTTTCTCCACAATAACTGGTGGAATCTGTCCCGGTGAAGAGCAAACCTTCTCTTCGATATGTTCAAGGTAGTTGACTAAATTCTTGGAAGAATGCTGAAAATGCCGAGTTAATACCAGAAGCTGATACCGTCCAGCGGCCCATTTTGACATTTTGTCCCAAGTTTCTGAAAAAACACAGTATAACAGAGTACAGTAACAACATACGTATCCTTGTTTGTCCGAGGATAACCTAGTGAAAAAATAAAGATGGTAAACAAATAAAACGAGTTTGCATTGTTAAAATGTCATATTAACTTAGTACAAATGTATGAAAACGTACAGGACAGAAATAAAAATAACAAATATTCAACTCACCAGTCATTTGGTTTAGTTTTCGACCAAGTTCTTTCAACTCTCCGTCCGCGGATGTTTGTGAAAAACTTACCCATCCTTCTTGGATGACGTCTTCAAAGGTGCCTCTTTGTGATGTAAACTCGCGCTGTAATTCCTTTACAACAAACATAAAACAAATTAATAGTCTTCATGAAAAATGAATTCCAAAGAAAATTCTGTCCACTCACATAAACACAGGAGTAGTCATTAGCATGAAGAAGCGTAGTAACTAAGTCACTTTAAGTCATCAGAGTTCATACATACACCTTTTCCCAACCTTATTGCTCTACTTAAATAGATACCAAACTGAATAGTGAAAATACTGTTTTATGGACGTTGCAACGCAAACCACTGTTACGAACATAAATTTAAAAGGCAATGGCACCAACCTGGCAACAAGATTAGAAGGGCAGAATCGCACAAATCCTATGAAAAAGCTATACACAACAGAACAACCACTAAAAGACATTGTATACCTGCAACTGCAAACATGGCGGACCACGAAATTCTAGACATCCCAAACCACAAAATTCTAGATATGCCAAAACAGAAAATTCTAGACATGCCAAAATAGAAAATTCCAAATAGGCCAAAACTAGTAACAGCACAATTGCTAAACCAAGAAATTCTGGAAATGCTTAACCAAAAAATTCTAGATATGCCAAAACAGAAAATTCTAAACATGCCAAAACCAGTAAGTACTAATTAATTAACTAATTATAAACAAAACAGACCGATGGTCATAATCAAAACGCAACTGTTCATTACACAAGACGCCCTTGTCTACTTCTCTATATGGATCTACAGCAAAGGGTGATAACTGGATGTCTACAAAATGCATGTCGCCTGTAAACGAATAAACCAACAGATAGACACCTAATAACACTGGTGGTGAATTATCGGGGCTGAGCAACTAAGGATCTTTCGAATTTTCTTACTACACTGCAAAGGTCTGTAGAAAAGATTGGGCCCCGAGTTTGAAGCTCCGGTGATCAAAATCACAAATTTAGTACCATAGACCCTGTCATGTAACGGTTAACAGTGACAACGAGATGAACTATTTGCACTTATAGGGAGTAAAATCATTAGCTGAAGAAATGCTGGACAAGATTATTTTGATTGTGGTAACACGGATTCAAACTCGCAACCACTGGCTTCCAAGTTCGTCGTCTTTTCCACTATACCACCATACCTCTTACAACAACTGCCTACAACACACCAGACGTGTTCCCCGCAAAATGTTTGAGCAGTACCACAGAAGTGATTTATAGAGATCGGATTAAAAATCCTAAAGTATCAGAAGAAGTCAGACAAATATTGTTATCCTGTACTGTAACTACCGACAAAAAGATGTTACTCGGCTGTTCTCTAAGCGCACTAGATTGTACACAAGACATCAAAACGCTGTGTTGAGAACTAGTTAGTTAAGATTGATAAAGAGGCAGACCATAAGGCATGCCAAGGAAAGAGTTTGTCAAATAAACTTGAGCTTAGGAACATCATCAGATACGAGGGACAATTATTGCAAGTGGAGAATTTCGGCTCACGTTTCCACCAAAAAATGGTGAAAATTTTAAAGAACTGGGTAAGTACATAATGATATACTCGAAAAATGCAACCAATAGGTTTTATATGAGAAGCTGAATTAAGTTTAGTTCTAAAGTGTTGCCTTAGTGTCATGCACTGTTACAAAGAGCACAGCAAACTTGCAACTCCTGGGCAAAAGACAACCAAAGAAAATTGACGATATTGATGCATTCCTGTATGATCACTTCTAAGGATTGTACACAATATCCATGGTACTGAAGGAGAAAATTGTCACACTATGGAACTTGCAAACATGGGCTAATAATTAACAGCATAGTACAACATCATAAGCATGTCCTAGTATCACGAATGCAATAATTCAATAATATATAAACAATGTTGCAGTATACGTCATCATATATGCCTGCTTAATATTCACTGGAAGTGAACGGGAAAATTTGAAATTTCTAGAGCGTTCTAGGAAGTTTAGAAATAGCCTTTTATTATAAATTCCCAGTCGCCTGCCAGTAAGATCTTTACCGACATTGCTTACATATTTCAAAAAAGCATGACGCTATGTTACTCAAATCAGTAGTTGCTTAATTGAAAAAGATCCCCTTATGATAAATGAATACCACTATTGGTAGTCTAAATCGTGTCTAAGACAACTGATAACGACACAGAGGTGGCTTTGTGCACGAGACTGGTGTCCTTTTTTAATCAAATAGCGCTGAATAAAACCGTGGATCAGTTTCTTTTCTTGTATATAGCAATCGACTGCCGTGCATTGAAGAAGGAACAGACGAAACAAAACTGCATTGAAACCATTGCATGACGGGACTTAAAAAGACAATGACAGAAACTGTCCAGCCATGATCAAAAAGACTTTCGGTTGGTGACTATCTGTTGGTTATACGTGACAAAACACAGATGTATATTAAATCAAAGCCACAAACGTTATGTGAAATGTCCTCCGGCTGCGAAGAAAAATCATATCCTTGAAAACTTTCACGGCATTGCAGGGCACGATGGGTGAAGGATCCAATTACTATGCTACAATATTCCAAAGGTCACTGTAATCACCCTATTTATATCACTACCAAACAACTAAAATGCTTTTACCTCTAGAATTGTAACCTGTTTTTCGTGGCTCTCTATATCCGTTGGCTTTTCCATTTCAAGAAAATGGCGTTTTTCATCCAACCAGGAACTCACTCGTTCCAGCTTACAAGTAAACTGATCCCAATCTGCAATATCCGCTTGGATGACAGCGATACGTTGGTTAACAGTCTCTTGGAGATTATTAAAATCATCATTTATCGCAGCTACTGTCTCCTCCAAGCTTTCTTTCTTTATCAGGGATGAGTCAGCTGACATCTTTACCAAGCCGTTTGATATGTCTTGTAACTCGCTTCCATAACTCGGGAACTCTAATGAGGCAGTCTATCAAACAACAAATAAAAATCCATTTATTTCCATTTTGTATCATGCCGTGCTTAAACCATAAAAGCATCCTTGCACACCTTAAAGCGTTGCCTTGATTGCAGAGTCATAGATTTCACTTGCCTTTGGAAACGCCAAGAACACATTTTACTTGGTCGACAGGTCAACTGTCAACATTCGCCCCCACACAAACCATGCTAAGTCGATTAAAAATTTCGAGTTTTAGCTAATGCAGACAAAGCAAAAAATTAGCACAAATTACACTACGCGGAAACAACCTCTGACGTCAACAATACATTGATAAGAAGACCACAAAAATCAAGCGTTTATTAAACCAAACTACTTGTACTGTTTAGAAGACAGGGCAACATACCTCATAGTGGGATAAAAACACCTCTAAATTATCTTTACTTCTTCCAAGAATCTTTCGTTCTTCAGTTAAAATTGTTTTGACTCGTTCTAGAAAATCTTTTACATGAGTTAAGGCTCCTATGTACTCTTCCCATTTCACCTGCAGTGCACTCATTTCTTTTATTCTTTCAGTTAGTAAATACTTGGCTTTCTGCCATCTTATATCAAGCTCCTGTAACTCTTCTTTTACTTCACTCTTCTGAACAAATACGAATCTTTGTGGAAGTTGTGAACCCTTCCAAATCAACTCCTCAACTGCAGTTCTTTGAGCAATGACATTCCCAAGGATCGACTAAAGCGAAACATAAAGCATATAAGTTTGTAGGTAACCTAGTAAGCAAGATTACTCAAATCCATGATACAAACAAACGCGACTCCGTTTCTATTAAGATCAATGGTGAACTTACTTTGGCTTAACATTGCTTTTGTTTCTTCACTGCATTATGTTTAAAAGATCAACATATAAGCGAAGCAGATGTTTACGACCCGGTAAAATACAGCAATGGTTCAATAGAAAGCTTGCTTTAACAACACATTTGTAAAACTAACCTGAATTACCGCTCGCAAAACAAACACACTCTTATCAAAACAGAAAAAGCAAGGTTCAGGAATGACAACGAAACCAACAGAGCCTTCCAAATGATCGTGGTATGAGAGAACCGCAGAAAGCAAAGAGAACTACATCGTGTATTTTAAACTTTAAATGAATGTTCCGTCAGTCCATACACAAGAGTTCTGGTGTGGATATTAATGCTTACTGTTGCCAACAGACGAGAGCAGAAGGTAAATATAACATTTATCTCTTTCAAAGGGTAAATGCACAGTGCAAGAAAGGGTAGTCTTACATCTGAATGAAGACATCTCAGTGTCGCTGAATTGAAATACGATTGGGGTAACTAACAGGGCATCCACTATAACAAAGCATAGATATGTTACGTATCTTGTCAAAGGGAGGGCGAATATGGCTAGTTAAAGCTGCTCATTACAAAGGTATTCTTTCCCCACCCTTGTCCAAGGTACGAACAAGAAGAGACTTGCGAAATTTACAAGCATAGAGAAGAAATGTACCCTACGAAAATCATACTTTAAACTATTTGAATAACGATAAAAAAGGTATTTCTCATATTCTTCTAGTAATTTAAAAACATATTCTGGATCGCTGTTGTAATTTTAACGATAATGCGTTACAGGTGAAGGAAGAAAAGTCTTAGGTCCCGCAGTTGGTGACAGACACTTCTCCTCTGTAAGGGTAATATTTCTAACGTCACAAAATAACACCGAGTTCTTACTTTTACGACAATGACTTTACGCATCCAATTGACTACATAAAAATATAGGCTGCTTGTTAAGCAACCTGCATCCTGATAGAATCCAACTCCTTATTCAATGTATCTATCCAAAGTATAACCCTTCCTTGTTTTATAACCTTCCCTTCCGTCATGTTCCTAATTTGATACCAGACGGAAAACAATTTTCACTAGGTTGCAGTAACACACAATAGGCGTCCAATATCTACAAATCCACTTTGTTTGCAGCTGCACCTAATTCCAACATAACAAAACAGTAGAGAGCAAATGTTATAGTTACCAGTGCGGGCTGGTGGTAATTTGCTTAAGTGGGGCTATATTTCTGATAGGTTTTCAGAACAACACTGAGCTGAACGTTTTCAAAGTTCCCTGTGACTTCCTGGGATAAGGGGCAGATTCAATTTGCCCCTGAAATGAGGGAAAATCGTCTGATGTCGTCGACAGTCAGTATGAACTAAGCATGCTCAGATGCCAAAATCTCAGCCGAATTTTATCTTGTCCTTGGTGTTCACAGTCAAACACTACAGAAAAGTAGAATGCAGCCCTGTGGTCTGCTTCAAGCCAACCGTCACATAACGTTGGGTATGTTTTCACAGTTGACGCTGAAGAGAAAGACAATGGGAAATGACGAAAAGTCGTTCCTGAATATGACAAGGAGTGACAAATTTGTCAACTAAGAAAATAATTGGATATGGAAGACCTCCTCTGCTTTTGAATGGTGGGGCAATGTCCATGGTGCCCCCAAGCACCAGCCACCACTGATAACTACTATGTTTAATAAACTCCAATACTACCTGAAATTTCTCAATGGGTTGTCCCATGTCCTCCGGACAATCAAACTCTAATGTTTCTGAATCAAACTGATCTTCAACTCCATCCATCCATGCATTCATTATCTTTAGTTTTTCTCGATAACCATGCCACGGTGACAAAAGTGCCCTTGCCTCCTTTTCCTTGATCTTACAGTTCTGATAGATATGATCCCATTGCTCGTTTAGGTTACAGACCTCTGTCCTTAATTCCATTACATCCTTCTCGTGAGATTCAGATCCAATTTTGCTTGCCATCTCATTGATTAACTCAAGATCGCCATGATGGCTAACAACATCTTCAATTATTCCCTAAAAAAATAATAAAGTGAGGAAGCAAAAAAGTAAAAAATCAATGTAGCAACCGATCAATTGGATAGCTTAATTAAAAAACTGATTATTTGGTTCGTTGATCAACGGCTTAATAGATTATTTCCTTGATAGTTTTACTGATTGGTCGATTATTGTGTAATTGATTGTTTAGTTGGTAGATGATATACTAATAAATCGTTAATAGACTTACTGATTGGCTGTGTATTGACTGAATGAATGAGTGAATGAATGAATAAATGAAGGAATGTATAAATGAACGAATAAATGAATAACTGTATGACTGACTGACTGACTGACTGACTGACTACTGATTGATTGATTGACTGATTGGATTGATTGATTGACTGATTGATCGATTGCTTGATTGTCGGGCGTACGGATGGACGAAAGGATGATAGGGTAAATGCGTTGACCTATTTACGGATAGTGGGTCTTAGTTTTAACTGTAACTGGGGTTCTGTTGGACAGCCCTCAGTAAAACTAGCCCTAACTCCCGAGGGTCATTTGCTCGTTACGTACACTTGCATTGAAGTAGGATCAAAAGGCAATCGTTCTGTCAGTAGGTGTAGTCGAACAAAGATCCCTGGCTTCGACTTCGTGGAATTAAATTACTCAACAGAGCTCTAAAATTGGACAAGAGCGATATACCCACATATAACGTAACTATGAGAAGAGTCAACATACTCAAAACAGAGCAGATTAATAACATGACAATGCAATTTTTACCTTGAGTTGTGATGGTGTATTTAAATCTATTTCTGCGTCGGATAAATCATTTAGAAACTTTTCGATATCTTCCATCCACCTCACAAACGCATTCTGTTTTAACAAATAAGCTTGCCATTGTTTAAGTGAGTTTGATAACACATTGATGTGATCACTGATGTCTTCTTTTAATGAAGTGCCCATCGTGGTCAGTTTTTCAAGCTCGCGTTTTAACTTTTCTGTACCTGACTTGCTCAGCTTTGATTCAAGTCTGTCACTAAGTTCAGTGATATTCCCCCTCAATACTTCTTCGTCTAGTTTTGTGGTCAAGTCCTGGACACAGGAAAACCAAATGCAAAAGTCAACTTTGACGTAGTATACGAAAAAATAATTCAGCATTAAGTAAACAGTACAATTATATGACAATGACCTTGCTTATTTGACAGAGTGCCAGTCGACATCTACCTACAAAACAGTTTGATGATTTGGTCACTTCTTCAGGATGTCTGCACCACAACTAAGAAAATAAAGTTTGCTTCAGTAAACGACCCCACGCAACTGAAAATGCTAGTGAAGGGCGCCAAAGATTTGATTTAATCGTAATACTTAAGATGAGGAACCCCCTAAAAGATCGCAGTCTACAGTCACGGGTTCAGCTTGGACACTGAGCAACTGCCAAACTAGATAAGTAACTGATTTGGGGCGATAATTACAATTCCATACTTCAGCAGTTTCCGACAAACACCGTGGGCTCAGTCACTTGAACTTAAGGATCATAGAAGCCATCACGTGATAAACGTATCCTAATCATATAACCAATGTCCACGAAAATGACTTGGTTGAAAGAGCATGGGAATTAAAGTCGAGGGAAAGTTCCTTTCTTTGCAAACTGAAATTTAAAACTTTCCGTATGAGAATCTCGACCCTGCAGAAGTCTACTATTGTGCTGGATAAAATTTCTCTACTATGATTGCAAACTTCAAATGTTGAATTTTAATACTCTCGCATAACAACGTACCCGAAAATGTCCAATTTCACTTTCAACAGCAGCCTGCCCAATAACAGACAATCCTTTCCTTTGTGTGACTACAACTTCTTGGTCTGCAAGCACCTCCATAGTATGTTTCAATGCCTTCGTATACAAGGACCAAGTTTCCAAATGATCCTCTATATCAGTTTGTTTGGCTTTGCACTTCTCCTGCACTTTTTGCCAATTTCTCTCTAAACTGATGACATTTTCTTTGAATACCTCTGGTGCATGAGCGTGTTTCTCAGTCAGTATGCGAGCCTCTGATAGCGTCTGCTCCACCTTAACCTCATGATTCTCAATTTTCGTCATTAACTCCTGCAGAAACAGAATGACAGTTACTCGACTTAAAACAAAACAAAGAGAATGAATTCTGAACAGTACAGTTAAAATTGTTGATTTAGTTACTGAAGTAAATAATGTCCATTCTTCATGAAATCATAAAAAATATGGAAAAGATCATACTGGTCAGAGACGGGAACCAAAAGAAAAGGGACAAGATTGCAAAAATCAATTTATGGACACCTGTTTACAACCAACATTTTAATCAAACTGACTGCAAGCTACGTGGTTTAGCGAGTTAACAAAATCTACAAGTCAATGCACATAAATTCATCGCACGCGTAGTCAAGGTACTTTTTCAAAATTTAAGAACGTGTTTCTCATTCCTATTTCTGATATTCCTACGAACGTTCTCAAAATTCGTCAATAACTTTACAAGTGGTGTTGCTTACAAACTAATAAACAGACAAACTGACCGACAAACGAACAACGTAAAAAACATAACCTCCACCTTGGCGTAAAAAAATACATTTTCCTTTACCTTATGCTTCTCTAGCTCAAGTTTTGCTTCTTCCTCGTTGTCAAAGTAATAATCAAGACCCAGTATAACAAGCAACTCTTGAGTCCAGGCAATGACCTCCAACATACCATTCTGAAAACTATAACACTCGTGCATGGTTGGCAGAGCCTCAGTTATCTCCTTGATTTGTGCAAATGCTATTTCAAATTTCTGCTTCAAAGTATCATAGTCCTCGCGCAAGTCAGGAATGGTCCAGCTTGCAGACAGAAAGTCAACCGTTTCCTCCAACTTGACAAGATTTTCGGCGCATCCCTCCAGCTCTACTGTTAATTCCTACACATATCACGGAAACGAAATACCACAGCAGTGATATTTAAGAAGTGTATTCACATTTAAACTACTGACGTTGTAACCTTAAATTTCAGAACTCAAAGTGGCAGTCTATACCTTTCTGATAACATGCAAAAGAGAAGTTGTAACCCAGCCATTGCTAGACGTGTGATAAATTGGCAGAAATGATATACTTTACACGCCCTTGGAATAATGACAAGATAGTCTTCACAGCCTGTAATCTCACAGTACCACAGGCTTTTACTTTCAAATTTATTCCAGAACATTACTACTGCAGGGCAAAAGACAGTGCTACAAATGGGACCAACTGTTACGATGCTACTACTATCAAAACACCTCTATTGTTGGTCTCTTCTCGTTTTACACATTCACTTACTAAACGACTTTAACATGTTACGATATAAGCAAGATATAAGAATACCACGGATAACGTTATGAAAGGTAACACCAACAGAGTTGTGCTTTAACTTCATAACAAATATAACAGATTTGGGTAGTCTGCCAACAAGGAAATGAAAATACTTTTGAAAGCAAAAATCTAACAGGAATCCGCTAAACCTCTCAGCAAACACTTAATACAGAAAAAGAGCAACGGGCCAAAGTACGCGTCGTTTCACTCACATGCGATAAGGACAAGGATCCCAGTCTCAATTATCCTTCCCTACACATGATAAGAAGTGTCAACTGACCTTACCAACACTGAATGATTCCAGGTGTAAACGGGCAGAGTTTGTTGTATGAATGTAAGATCTGGTGTGAATTACTTGAACTGTATGTAATGTATGTAGCAAAGCATCCACTACTACATAAAGTAATTTGTGGTGTGGTGTATCTTACACAGGGCCTTTGAATGCAGTGTAGTGTAGAATGCTTTGTCTTTCTTGCTTCCAGGTACAGCAGCGAACTAACTCGCAAGAGTGAAAAGGAGGGCATCAATAAGTCCCTCCCTGGTGGTTAGAGTATCTCTCTAGTCAAAACTCTCAAGAACGCCTCCACGTGGCACACCATGGAAACTGGGCTCCTTGCGGCCGAGATTACGCTTATGAGGGATCTCGGAGTAGGTTGAGCCCCAGACGTGCTGTGTGTAGGCCCACCGGTGTGTGGACATGGTCTAGCACTCACCAATCAACCACCTACTGCATTGTCGTTCGTGCTTTTGGAAACGAAGGCTAAGGGAAGGAAACCCTGAGAACCTGGAGTAGAAACCCATTAGGCGTCCAGTGTCGGTATAAATACACCGGGATGATAATTCCTACAGTTTAGTCATCACTGGGCGTATTGATCATCCTTTCCCTCAGATCCTGATTATGAAGACCAAGAGAGCATCCTTGGTCCTTGGTCCTGGGCAAGGAAGAGATCCCTATCTCTGCCCAGGCTGTGCCCTGGAGAGGACACTCCAGGAAACCCTTAACACGTGCCTCAAAACAACACGGGGGTAGCAATTTTCGGGTTATAAACCGAAACCTAATTGGCGCATAGGTAAGGGTGTCACGGGCTACCCCTACCAGTGGGAGAAGTCACTGCACTTCATTTGTTGCCTACCGTCCGCTCAAATCCGGGCATCCCCCATACAGTAAGGTACCAACCCGTCACGGTCAGCCTGCTGTGTTTGAGTGGATAGAGCTTACAGAGCCATGGCCTGGATAAGCTCATCGTTAAAAGACTCTCACTCAGCAGAACGACAAACCTAAGAATTTCAAAATTGGAATGTCAGGGCTATGTGTCCTGGCCTAGGTGATGAAGTGAAGTCCATTAAAGACTTGAGACAGACAGCAGTTATTGACAGGGAGCTTCAGAGGCTTGATATTGATAACGTTGCCCTTCAGGAAACACGTCTTTCTGAAGGAGCATCTATCCACGAAAAGTGTTACACTTTTTATAGGACAGATCAGTGAAAGAAGCACGTATTCATGGCGTAGGTTTTGGCAAAAAAATTCATTTTATCCACATAGCTAAGACACCTGAAGCTGTGGATGAACGCTTATCAACCTTAAAATTCACCATCAATAGTACAGAACTAACAGCACCAACACTAACTAGTCTTGAAGAAGAAAAGGACAAGTTCTATGATAAAGACCAAACACGTCCACTGTCGACATGATATTCTCAGTCAGGCAATTGACGGAGAAGGACAGAGAACAAAATGTGCCACTCTTCCTCACTTTCATGGACTTAACAAAAGTATTTGATCCTGTAAGCAGAGAAGGCCTTTTCAAGTGTCTAAGAATAGTTGGCTGTCCATCAAAGCTGCTGAGCCTAGTAAGATCTTTCCACATCAACATGGAAAGCTGTGTTCGTTTTAATGGAAGCATGTCGGGCAATTTCAAAACATTGAGTGGTGTGAAGCAGAGCTGTATTTTGATACTCACTCTTTTTTGTACGTTCTTCTCACTTGTGCTTCAAGATGCCTTTCCACCTGATCTTAGCGCAGGTCTATATCCAGGAGTCTATATCCACAGCCGATCAACAGGTTGTTTATTCGACATTAGACGTTTTAAAGCTAGGTCACTAGTCAGAAAGAAGCTTGTTCGACAGTTCCTGTATGCAGATGACGCCTGCTTTGTAGTACACTATGAAGAAGACTTACAAGCCCTAATGTCAAGATTTTCTCACTCCGGTGACAATTTTGGGCTTACCATAAGCCTTAAAAAGACAATGGTGATGCCAATATACACAACACCGCAACCTTCTAGACAGCTAAATGGCCAGAACCTCGAAGCAGTTGATGACTTCTGCTACCTAGGATCAGCGATTTCCAGAATCATGTCCATTGAAGCTGACATCAACAGTCGGATTGGGAAGCCAAGGCACTTTGCCAAGCTCAGAAAGAAAGCGTGAGAAAATGATAAACGTACAACCACCACAAAAGCACAAGCTTATAAAGCCTCTATCTTGTCCATCTTACTGTATGGAAGTGAGCAAATGCCATACAAGATTGTCGCTGAAACACCATTCATATGCGCCTTTTAAGACAAATATTCAAAGATCCGGAACGAATCTGTCTTAGACAAGGCCGGGTTGCCACCAATGTTTTGCTATGCTACGCCAACGAAGGCTTGGATGGTTTGGTCATGTAAGGAGAGAGGAGGATGGACGCTTACCGTAAGATCGTAATCCTTGCCGTAAGCCTACCGTACGAAAAGTAAAAGAAAGGAATTTAATATCAACAGCTGTACAGCTCCCTAAATTCATTTGTCCACACAGAAAAGTCTGCCGCTCACGAACAGGGCTCCACAGCCAATTACGGAAGTGTCAACAGGGCCCCAACCCCATTATCAGGAATTGACAAACGGAGCCAGGAGAGAGAGACTACATATAGCCAATGAAAGATGAATAAAGTTTATTAGTAAGGGTATTCAAGATTGCAGCAACAAGATCCAGGCTCGAGTCTTTGTGAGGAATAACATGATGAAGACTAGGACGCTCACGACTGCACAAACCGAGTACTTGCTAAACTGGCGGAGAATTGTAACTTACAAAACGTGAACGCACACCAAATACTTTCATTATGCCCGCCAGAAAATATACAAAAGAACCATGAATAATGTAAAGGAATAAAATGAAAGTAACACCTCAAGCAATAAGCTAATAACGATTTGAATAGGCGAGAAACTACTATATAGACGTCATTGAAATGTTCTCAAAAGTAGTCGACGATCATCATTTTGCAATCTGTGCACTAACAAAATCAGAAGCATTCTCCTATCTATCTTAAGCAAGGAATATAGAGAGAGAGTTTCCTCTTCCAAATGACAATTTGTACAATAAATATGCACTTGTTAACCTTCCTGTATGTAGGCAAGTTTACTAAAGATGTCCCAACAAACAAATTCACACAACCATAAGCAGCAGACTATCTTTGTGAATATCAACTTATCGTGTTATCATAGTTTACGAATCAAGGCACATTTGTCAAACAATCACAGTGGGAGAGCTGGTTTCCTTAGGTACGTTTAACGGATGGTTCAGTGACCACTTTTCATGCAAAACACGAATATGGGATTGGTAAGGTCTCGATAAACTCATAGTATTAAAGCTTTATAGAAAACTGATTACAAGACAGGGTTTGGGTCACGCTGTTTACGATATGTATGGCATATTCAGTAGACCCCCTGCTATAACCTAGACAACCGAGACAACCGAGACAATCGTTCAATCAATCAATCAATCAATCAAAGAATCAACGTGCCTACCTCAAAGCAAACTACTCCTTCTTTAAACAAATCATAGCTATCACAGCTTTTTAATGACTCCACCACCTCCTCCAAAGTATCCACCCATTCCACTAGCGATTCCAATCCTTCGTAATATTCATTTTGTACATTGAGTGGTGGATCAATCCGAGACACAAGGTCATCAGTCTGGGATTTCCTGGCTTCCCAGGTTGATTTTAAAGCTGATATCCTTACATCATAATTCGTTTTTCGGCTTGTTAATGTTTTTAGAGATTGATTAAGTCCTTCTAATGTTTCAAGTCGAACGTCAAATGTGCTATATTGAGGTGACAGGGACAGGTGCTGTGGATAAAAAGAAATATTACAGATTTGGTTCTTTGTAAAATATTGCTGCTAAGCACAATTACTGTACATGAAATTCATACTCGACGTTCTGCAACAAGATAAGTATAAGACACTACATGAGCTTCAAGTTACACGTTTGTCCGACAGTTTTCCATGTTACAGGCTAATTTGTTTACACTTTTTGTGACTGTACCAATAAACATTTCGGGTTGATTACTCCCTTGGAAGATAGAGGAATATATTGATAACCATTCCTTTTATTCAAATTTGTCAACCAATTGAGCAGAAGATCCTTAGATACAGCCACGAGATAGTAAACAAGGGCTCTCAAGGACTCTCAGATAACCCAACATATGTCAAGACACAAACAGATGAGTTTTTTCCATTTCATTCATCATACAGTTAAATCCTTTTCTGGGTACAGTAGAACCCCGCTAACTCGAACCCCTATAACTCGAACAACCCCGCTAACTCGAACAGAGTCTCAATTCCCTTGGATTTGTACTAACTTTTCAGTCATTTTTACCAGGATAACTCGAACCCCGATAACCCGAAAACCCCGCTAACTCGAACAGATTTTCGCTTCCCTTGACCAAAGTTTACCCCGATAACTCGAGTTTCTGGTTCTTATAACTCGACAGGAAGGCCAATTGAGATGTCCCATTAGGTTTCCTTATTGTGTGATCGAACTCTAACACTAGAACAAAGACTGGAGCAATTTGATTTTAATTAGTCAAACGAACAGATCACGTAATTGACAATTGCAGGTGAACAATAAGGACCAGTAAGAACATTACGTACAGTTACATTTACAGTCGTTGCAGTTTGTCGCTACAGTTGTTTAAAATGTATTTTCTTTCTTGAAATAGGTTTAATATCCGTAATTTGCACTACATTGTATACCGAAGTACTGAAAATCGATAAACTTTTAATTATTAACCAAAATAATTGAACATTTTAATCGACCCCGATACCCAGCTAACTCGAACAGATTTTCGTTTCCCTTCAGAGCTCGAGTTAGCGGGGTTCTACTGTGTTTAGAACCTACATTCGACGTGGAAAAGTACACTATCCCTAGCAGGACTCGAACTGGCGTCAGATCATGAGTCCCACTTAGATCAGCGTTGTTTTTACGTGATAACTGACCTTAAAACGTGCCAATACTTACTCTAATGGTTTCCATGAGATTGTGTGGGCTGCTATTTTTGAGAGCTATCGAATTCTGAACCAGTTTTAATTCTCTGTTTATAAATCCTAAAGCATCCTCAAGTTCTGGTACCGTAGATTCGATTTTCATCTGAAACAGGCTGAGACAGTTGGCCTGATATGCGTGAAATCGGTCATCAAGTTCTTTATGCTTCTGATCGATTATTGATCGCAGTCCTTGAAAGCTTCCCCCGGCTCTGATTACTTTCATGATTTCACCTGCACTTGAAAAACTCTGAGTTACATCCACGAAACACTCTACAACATTCTGTTAAAACAAGTGAATAATACAGAAAATAAGACTGGATAGATAGCTAACTACCAGATCTACTACCAATGGTTACTGTTTATACTTAGACCCTAACTGTTTAAATATAAGATACACGTGAATGGCGCAGCAATTTACAAAGCTACAATCAAATCAGATTCCGTAAATATATTTTTCAAAACGTATTACACTTTGGTATAAGCCAAAACGTACCAATGAGTAAGAATCATAAACGATGCCACAGAGGTGGTTTAGTATGGACGATTCCCCGATTACGCTTACCCCGAAAGTCTAATCCTTGCAGAATAGTCGACGAAGGACGGATCCTGAATTTTCTCTAGATCTTCGGTTCATAACAGGGTATAATCCAGATTCTTCAAGCCAAATACACAAATTACGGCTTGGTTCATCTCCACCTCAATCCAGTTGATTTCAGTGTGGTCCACTGGAGTTCAGTTTAGATCAGTTTGGTTCAGCTTATTTCAAGTTAGTTCAATACAGATTGGTTTGGTAAGGCTCGGTTCAGATCTTTCACTACGGTTCAGCTCTAAAGATATGTGTCACTGCAGCGCAAAGCTACACAGCACAGTTTAATGAAGTTCAATATAATACACTGCACTACCACGCACATTGCCGAGACTTTAAATATAACAAAATAAATATAATATACTCGAACAATAAAAGATATGACACGTGAGATGAGATGATACAAGATATAATACAGTACAAGATAACATAATAAAACATGATATAACATAAGAAAAATATTGCACAAAATATATAGAAATTAATAGAAAAAAATAGTATAGAACAGAATAGAACACAATACAACAATACAATAGAACAATAGGATACAACACAATACAACATTACAATACAACAATGCAATAAAACAATACAATACACTACAATATAACAACATATAATATAATAAAATATAACAAAATATAATATAATAAAATATAACAAAATATAATATAATAAAATATAATATAGCATAACACAACATAACGTAACGTAACATAACGTAACGTAACGTAACGTAAAGCATCACATAATATAATTTAAATCTATTATAAGCAACCTTAAATACGTAACTGTCAATTACCTCCTTTTCTTGGTCTAATAGATGTTCCAGATGTAACACCGTGGCAGAGTAGCGCCCTAATTGCTTATAAAGAGCTTCGTTGTCACTTATTTCTGAATTTATTTTGTCCCTCATCTGTATTACGTCTAACTTAAGTGTAGAAAGCTGTCGCATATCATCTTCAATTGCAAGATTTTTGATTCCAATGTTTCTCAGTTCTTTTATGCACGATATCATCAACGACACATTGGATACATGATCATCACAGCAACTACCAAAAGCCTGCAAAACAGTAAAATATACACTAAAAATCTCCTTTCAAAATCAAAATGAACATTTCAATTAAACTAGAAGCACTCCAAGAGCGCATTCCTCCGCCAATCCAGTATTTTTATTCAAACAACATGCGTATTCTCCACGATGATTTCCTTCCTAGTCACTTTCATGGAGATATCATTACCAAATATGGTAACTGAGTTCCAAGCACTAGCACTAGAAGGTTTCGTTACCGAATAAGTGATCCAGAATCTAGGATTTCAATCGGATGATCTCTAAATGTTAATCGTTGCTTCCTTATCCCAGATCAGACATTTTCTGCAAATTGCGTCAAAATCCATGGATAAGTCTTTTAGTTATCTTGCTAACTAACAGACAGACAGGCAAAGAAACACACGGTCAGACAAACAAACCCCAGCAAACACATAACCTCTTGGCGGAGGCAATAAAAACGATAACTCTCTCTGTACCGTAAAGCAAAAACACGGGAGACAAAAAAATGAAAATAAAGAACAAAAATGGGAATGTGTCACTATAAAATAAAACCGACGACAAAGGCTAATAACTGGAAGTTGAAATAACTGGAAGTTGAAATAACTAGAAGTTGAAATAAATGGAAGTTGAAATAACTGGAATTTGAAATAAAAGGAAGCAGGAGACGTCACTACCGAAGCAAGAACATGCCAGGAGACCGAGATTAGTTGGGTGGACAGTTATAAAATGGAAGTTGCAAGACAGAAGATGCAAGGGTAGGCCGGCAAGGAGCAGACTAGAAACGAGTTGGCTGGACCAAAGTATTTAGTGAGGGTTAAAGGATCATGTGCAAAATGCAACTTAAAAAGAAAGGGAATCCACTTCGGCAACGACCACAAGGTAGATATCCCGAAAGGAAAATTACAACAAAAAGCAGGATAAGGAAGGAGGTCAAAGAGAAGCACGAAGAGAAGACAGAACGATAAAAAGGAAAAGACAGTACTTTGGGCTTTAACTATGGCATAATCGCTTACGAATTGCATCTAAATTTTTCAGAAAGTTACAACTTACAAACCTTTAACTCGGGAAAGGTGGCATTGAATTGGTCTGATGTTAGCACATTTTCCCAATTGCCAATAAACAATTTCACCTCTGCGATCCATTTCTGCTCGTTACTTAACAAATCACGCACAGTAACTGAGAGCTTAGAACCTTGTCTTAACTTTGGGAGAAGTAACTGCATTTCACTGATCAGCGCTTGGACTTTGCTTACAACACCTTGGCATTCTTTGATGAGTATCATGATGGCTTCATTGGCATCCCTTGGCACACCTGGTTGCGTTTCGGATACATCTGTTTCATTATTTTGTTTTTCCATACCTTCAAGATTCTGCATGACTAATTTCAAATGATGATGCTGCTCCAAAAGAACTTTTACCATAGTCTAAAATAGAACCATAAAACCATTTTTTAGCAAGTAGTTTTTGTTCATTTGTTAATTTATTTACAGCTGCAGATGGCTATCAATTTGATTCTGAAGTTTCTTTAATTCCGGCCTATATACAATTAATTTTTTTTGAAAAAAGAGTATTATGTCAGTTACTATTATGAGTCGGAAATCACTTGCAGATCTTCTACCTCTGACTCCCGACTCCTAACTAATTTGTAATTCTACACCAACTTCAATTCCTACAAAATATCCCCCAACTTCATGGCTCCGGACTGCTCTTTGAAAGCAATGTTAACAACACCCATGTTTACATAGTCAGTACGTTAGCGCATAATCTTAAATACCCCGTGAACATTTCTGCATTGAAACAACAAAGTAGAACTTTTAGATGTAATTCGTTGCAACTTCCCTAATAACACACGGCATCGATTAAAACTTCTTGTGATCTTCCTCGCGTGGGCTGGCTTGACAGGCGGATTAACTTTTACCAATTCATAACTATTGCACGTCAAATAGTTAAATCCTGTGGGTGTAGTATATAGCAGACAGTACTTTTAAGAAGAGAAAACTAATGATTGAAAAATTTATACATTCGTCATAAACATAAAAAAGAGAGATGTTTGAAGAAATTTTGAGGAGATTTTTAGGCGCGCAATTTCAGGTTTACAGTCAGGTAGATAATTATCGCGACGAATTAACACACAAGCATTTTTATTTACTTGACTTTTGTGAACCTCTTCGGAAAGAAGTGACTCTGATAACTGAATAGGTAAGGGTGTAACTCATGATCGTAATAAAATTGTCATATTGATCAACAGTGGCATACGATTTTTAACTCTTACATGAAATTGCGGTCACTGTTTTACTACCAATAGCTGATACCACCAATCTGAAAGTCTACATTTATTACCAATGGTCAAACATAAGCACAGAGGAAGAATTAGAAAGCAATATAATAAAATTAAAGCAAATATGCATCTTGGGTCGAAAACTAACCTCAACTTCCAAAAATGTGTCTGTTACCATGGAGAGTCCACCAATTTGTTTCGATCTCAGAATTTGAGCGTTCTCGACAGTAGTGTGAACTGAGGTCAACACTTTCTTAATCAAATCCTGTAGTTCTACATAGTAAAGGGAATCGTTTTTGTCAGATTTCTGGCACTCCATGATGTTCTTAATTATTTCCAATCGGTCTTCAAGAAACTTTACTTCTCCATTGATGACTGTTTTTGCCTCATCTGTCAAGTACCCTGAGATCTGTTCTAAATTCGTGCTTCCAACACTCAAAGATGTTTCTTGCTGCCTAAGTTCCTCCACAATTTCCTAGAGAAAAAAAAAGGAACATGTAATCAATTTTTTCCTCTTTCAAACGATGTCACTCTGAGTGGATGCAAACCGCTATCCAACTTGCACGTGGAATGATTTTTAATATTGTAATTTTGATGGTTTGAAAAAGTCCCTGACGAAACAAAAACGTAAAAACAGATTTCCAATGTGCACTTTAGTTTTGCAATATCAGCGCTCTTACCTTACGAGACCAAGAAAAAGGTTTTCATTTTATTACCAAACCAGTGACTGTTATGACATCATACTGATAAGTCAAATCTTAAACAGCGCACTTTCATACTTCGGTATTTTAGTATGTATGGGATGGGAACTGGTCCCTTTCAAGCGATATGTTGTGGTTGCCTATAGCTAGTTCCACTGTTGCACTCCTCGATGCTTTCGTATGGATACCAGAGCTAATGGCGGCAAGCTCCTCTTTCAATAGAAGCAGAATATTTTCAGGGTTTCACTCAGTAGCGTATCCTCTGGGTGTGTGCAGCACACCTTGTAAAAATCACCGCCAAAGATAACATTTTTGCTATGAGGTTGCCTGCGGTTGTTTTCTGCCATTTTGCCATCCTCAATCGTCTCGGCATCGCAGGCAATTATTTTCTGATGGAAACGTTTTCTTACGGTGCTGCAGGTAGGCGTGTCAAGTACCGCTAGACAACCAAGAGTTGAAATAAATAGAACAAGTTCAACTTTTTACTGCCTGTAACAGCAGTCTAAACGTACTTCAAACACGTGCCTGGGGAACTACGATGCCGAGACGATAAAAGATGGCAGATGACAGAAAGCAACCGCATGCAACCTTACCGCACCTACGGCTATATGGAAACCAGGCTTAACGGCCTTTCTCATTTATTAATGTTAGCTGTTACTAGAGTATTTGAGGATACATCAATGTTCTGTGAACGATTCGTAGAGAGCGCCGACTAATTACCAGGAGCAATTGTCAAAAAGTACCAATTTGCCAAAAAATGGAGGTTTAAGGCTTCATTTGCCAACAGATACTTTTTTCAGGGGGTGTCACAACTCCTACACCCCCCGTCGCGACGGCCAAGCTTCAAGGAGACAACAGAGGAGATAACTGAGGACTCCGATGGGCAGATAAGCGAGAAGTCTGTTCAGAAAACAAACCAGGAGACAACCAAGAAAACAAACAAAGAGATAAAAATGTTGAGCAATGAGGAGACAATCTACAAGACAAACGAGCAATGAAACAAACAGATGAAGAAACGAGGAGACCACTGAGCAGACAATCCAGCAGACAAACAATTGGAGCACCGAGGAGACATCCAAACAGACAAATAACCAAACCAACTAAGAGACCATGAAGCAGACAGACAACCAAACAGACAAACATGCTACTCTGATAGACAGTAACAAAAAGAATAAAGCAAAAAGTGATAATAAAACAAGAAAAAGGTGAGTGACCTAAACTTTTTAATCTTCGGACCTCTTCACTCGTTATGATAACGTCGTCACCAACCTGGTATACACATTTTGAGATGACACTTGTAATCGTACTGTTCCTGAGATTGTAACTATTGCAAACGGTTTTAAGATGGTATTTTGTACGAACAGCTTCATTAATGCATGAACATCAACTGATTACCTTTCTCTGCTCTTCTTGCATTACCAAAGAAAGTTTCTCCTCGCAACTCCTTAACCAGACAGCGACCTGCGTATTACTGTCTTTGATTCCTTTCCATACACTAAGAAAATTGTCCATTCTCCGTTCAGTTTCAGTTACGTTTCGTTGTTGTTCTAAAAAGTTGTCAAAAATATGTTGGAGGTTGCTTGAAATGACCTGGCTATCCTCTTTAGATGTGAGTTCCTTGTATTTCACTCCCTCTATTGCACACTGATCATATTTTTCCTTAAACCTCTCGCTGAGTTTGCGGTCTACAAACCATTTCTAAAATGTAGGTCGAATGAGAATTGTTTACAAATGTGTGCCACAGTGTCACCTGGTCAGATTTATGAACCAGCACAAAACACACGTAAATTGTAATGACAAACTGAATTAGTACTCAGGCCTTTGCGTCAACAGACAATGTTTTTCATTTTTTTGATACACATTGGACTCAGCATTAACAGAATAGGTAAATATGAGATTCATTGGCATATATTACTAGGTCTACATAAATTCTGTGAGCTAATGAGAAAACAACACGTGCTTGCAGTCAAAATGTACCCTTTCTACACATTTTGAGGTTAAAGAGAAAACTTGCAAGGCAGATTATATTGCAAGCCCACTAAGACTTCAGGGAACGCATACTCAAATTTGCTATTTAAACATGGCATAACACATGGTCCCTACGGTAAGAAAACTATTGACATTCTCTTGCTGCAAGCTGCGCTTTTAAACAGAGAACTTTCATGAACCGGGCGAATAAACCACTTGATAGCAGATACATAAATATACCTCAATTCAATACCGGAAAGTAGGGGAAAATACGGAGTCAGCAAGAGTCCCAACCGGCACTTTACGACTGTGACACCCTTCAAAGCACGACAAAAACAGAAATATATTACATTGTGCTGTAACTTGCTTGATGCACATAAGAAATTGGTCGTGAGCCAGTAGATTATGAAGGAGGGAGCAAATCAGAACGTGGCCTGGGTGGTTAATCAAAAAAATTGGTAGCGTGAGGCAGTTGTAAATCATAACATCAAATATGCCAGCACAGAATTTCACCCGGAAGCCAAATTTGGACGTACCTTCAACTTTCCACGCTTTTCTTTTGCTTGTTCGAAGCTAGCAAACTTTTCCTCGCACTTTTTAAGTTTGTTTTCTCCATATTTTAAGCACTTTTCTGCTCTCGCTTTATACAATTCAAATTTCATCTTGGCTAATTCTTTTACCACTGATTTACAAAGATTTTCAAATCGTGCATCCATTTCAGCTATTAACTGAGCTGGGCATTCAATGGCTGCGCTATTCCGCATCCCTTTGATTTCATCATACTTTGCCATTTCTAATTCCAATGAGCCAAAGAATGCCTGGAGATAAAACAAGACATAGCAATTAAAACAATAAAAACGATTAAAACAATTAAAAACTCTTCTAAAACACAGAAAACATGATAAAATTTGTCAAATCGGAGCATCCCACATCAATTTGACAAACTGTCAGTTTTTGCAGACTTTTGCAATGAGATGTTTGCACTGAGATGTTTTTAAGCCATGGATAAGATTTATAGCAAGTCA
Organism: Chironex yamaguchii; assembly: GCA_024741275.1. Taxonomy (NCBI): domain Eukaryota; kingdom Metazoa; phylum Cnidaria; class Cubozoa; order Chirodropida; family Chirodropidae; genus Chironex; species Chironex yamaguchii. The sequence goes on from JANTCA010091497.1 coordinate 26,599, forward strand.
TTTACCTATCACTCTTCAATGCAAAGCCCTGTGCTAATTTGGGTATGTCACAGGTATTCCAACTGAATTATGTTTTGCAATTGAATTATGTCAGTTGAGATGGCAAGGCTTACTGTTTCATGCTGATTAATCCTAGTTTGCCATGAAAAATCCCTGCTTCCAGGCTCTACGAGGGCACCTTTGATGGTTGAATTAAAATCTAACAATTTGTCATATTTCAAATTTTCGTGTTCACACTATACCAATTAAACGGATTTCTAACGAACATTTATCGCCTTTGCAGATACAACAAAAGTGGATGAGTTTTATCATCCTTTTGCCTAACTGCGAACCAAAAAAATCGTCTAGCCAGGAGAAGAGCCTTTCAGTACATAACCCGGAAAATTAAACTCCTTGCGTATAATTTGACAAATTTTGGCACTTGTATTCGGCGATTACACTCACTGAGTTCTATTCACTATTTAACATCTTTAGTGCTACCACGATAATCGCAAGAGATCGGATTTACTTTCCCGTTTATTTCCCATATTTCCTCGTCTTTTTACATTTTTATTGTTGTTTATCACAACTGCACCAAACCGGCACTAATTTCTTTTAATTTCTCCCATTTTCCACCATCTTAAGTCATTTCTGTTGCTAGTCACATGCCAAATTACGATTGATTGTGATCCAGTGGAATCTAGCCAAGGTTTGCACCTCTGCACTACCAGATGCCAACCTTACTAAATCTAGGGAATAAGAATTCAAAAACAGACCTGATCATATGAAAAGGTTTATTGTAACCACATTCATTTGGAAACAGACTAACGATTCTACGCAGTGAACAGGTACACTGCTAACTGACAATAACTAAGCTTTCTTAGAAATATAAATCAACGCTTCCTCACAAGGAAAGTAGTCGACATCATTGTGTGTCCCAATCCTCTCCCCGAATGACAATTTAAATCATATCACTAACGCATTCTTGACAATAAAAACAGACTCAACAGATAAAAAACCCCTAGACATTTATGCAAAACTGCGTCTACACAGGAGCCTCCTTCGCTCCTCCTATCTCCTTTCAACTGATGAATGCTACTTCGGGAAAGACCAGCTCCGAAAAGACATACCTTCATTTTCAGGAACAAATTCCGCAAGCTCTCCCCCTGACACTTGGCCTGTAAGAAGACCTCTGCTTCACTGATCCAAACTAAACTATCGATGACACGAATACTTGTTGACTGATTGGCATCAACCAGCTTAGAATGCATCTGTAGCATTTCTAGTCTCTTCACAACGTAGTCATGCTTTAGGAGAACACCATACACCAAACTTTCAGGGTGACCAACCTCCATAGTGTGCTCCTTCAGCCACGTCACATACGTTTTCTGTCTGAAAATGAGCTGATTTAACATATCCACTTCCTACAGGATAAGAAGTAATCGATTGTTTTTGATAAACCAAAAGTGCTGATATAATACCAGTGATACAAGACCTCTTGCAGTCACCAAGAGAGAAATGCAAAGGAGTGTTGAAGATATTTTGTGAATACCTACTCTAAACCTAAGAAAACTCTAAAAACCTAAGAATTTTTTCTATTTTTTCTCTCTTTGTTCTCTTTTAAATTTACAAAGATTTAAAAGTTGGTTTCGTATAAAATACAAACATTTTTATATTCTCCTTTCTATCGCTGAAATATAATGGAAAATGTGAATTACAGCTCGCTTTATATAATAAATTAGACACGTGTAGAAATGAAAAGACGATTCCAAGAGAACATAAAGGTATTTTCTGTAAGGCCTTTAGCTAGGACATCTTTGGAAGCCACGTGATTTACCAATGTACAGTTCCAAGAAATAATCTTTCCTCCTCCAAGACGCCCTGTAATACATAGTACATATACGAAGTAATACAAGAAACGTCATTCTTGTACACGTTTCCCAAAACTTCACAAATCCAGTTCTAATGCTTGCATCTGAAACGAGGACCACCAAATGAGACACAACGATCGTAAGAAGCAACAAAATTTGTAATTGATGTTAATGAAGAGGTTAAATAGCAAAGTATCGAAAAATTCACTGAACACCGAACAGAGAAATGGCATGTAGGTAAGATCAGTTAGTTACACAAAGAAACTCGACGTATTTATATCAGTTGCGAGGCTGTATGTTTTCGGTAAAATTTAGCACAGTACGTAAAGTTTGATATGCAATCCTTTGAAAAGAGCAAATTAAAATTGTATCGGCAATTGTTAATAAAGGCAATGTTTCGGAAATGTAATTTCCAATCTTTTGAGGCACGATGTCATAGAACCAGCAGTGCTCTATCTAAGCGAAAAGTTTCCCAAAATGATGATCATCAAATCATCCAATATGATGGATCAATGCAACATTGTGCTCTACCTTGCCTACCGCAACCATCTTAAAGATATCCTATCGAATCCTATCCTGCTTCACCCTCTTTACTCAGCTCTACCTTCTCATACTTCTACCAAACACTAGGCATGTGTACGTATTCGGTCCTGAAGAGCCATCCATCCGTATTGTTCCCTACCCATACCAACTGGTTCCTTACCATTCCTGTCTTACTTTTCATATCCCTTTCCCATTAATAGTGTTAGCTACTCTATATTTCCTTTCATTCTATGTCACTGGCTCTACAAAGTAACTTAAGGAACTCATTTCGTGCTTATGGAAAATGTGCAATCACAGAAAAGCATCCTTGGCAGCAGTTATGGTCCATTGGAGTTCCTACGTGTCATCATATTATTCAAAAATCAATTAGGAAAGCGCGGCAAAAAATTAAAGTGTGAAACATACTATTCTTGTACAGGTCAAATCTTCCGCATTATCCATGTCGATTTTATTCACAAACGACTGCAAAATGTCAAGTCTCTTCTTCGTTTCTTGGACCCAAATTCTCAATGTCTCAAAATTCCAAACAAAGCTGCTAGCTCCAAGCCTTTGGATCTAACGAAGGATTAAAGGAAATCAATAGGCCAGTGGCACAAGTCAGATAAAAACGGATGACATGTAATATGTATGATACTAACAATGACATTCAAATACATTGTTTGTTCTGAACTATTGTCATTTGAGGATGACATGCAAAGAAAGATCAATGTTAAAGCTCCCTTGGCAGCTTCTGAACGTAATAGGTTCCGAAAACATTCAGTCTCTGATTGGAAACGTCGATATCTTGAGGTCATCTTTGTCAAACTCAGAACTGGTTTTCCACGAAAGCTTGCTAAATTTCTCAACTGACGTCTACCCTCAGTAACACTCCACATTTCTTATGGCTTTTCTCTTTCCATTCCCAACATCGTTCCCTCTTTGTTTGATATCATTTGCTTTACGAATAAATCCCGTCTTGATCATGAAGCCTCCTTCTCTGGCCATTCTATTTCATCTTATATAAGTTTACACACCACATGTCTTTTCAAAGATATAAAAGTAGGAATGGTAATTTATAAACTCTGAAGATAAGATATTGTATCAAAACATTTGTACTGAAACATAGATAGTAGCGTTAAACTTTGGCCTTGGTATTCGTCTTTATGACAATAATATAAAAAATCTTTAAAAACACTCATATAACAAGGAATGGTGCAAAATATAGTCTCCAAGACGTGCTTCCCTTCCCAGCTTGCAAAATGTTACATCATAGAACAAATCATACCCAAGCAAACCAGACAAATTTACATTTCAGTTTAAATAAGTTTACAAATATTGTGATTAAATTAAAGTGATTAAATAAAATTATTTTCAGTGTTTATAAATACAAATAGTCACCATATTTTCCCAATGAGAGGCATCCAGAGAATCATCGTCAGATGACGATTCTTGAGACTGGGTCGAGCTGAAAGAAGAATGATCCCAGGATATTCCACAGTTAATTACTACACAATAATGATTTGTAATAATCTAAAACCATTGGACTGGTGATTAAAAGAAAGTCTTACTAGAGAAAGCCAATTGTAACTTTCTTTTTGATATACGTAACTTAAAAGAACTTAAAAGTCCCTGATATATATTATACAAGAACAAGACACCTATGACAAAGCAAGACATCTATGACAAAGCGAGACATCTACGACAAAGCAAGACATCTACGACAAAGCAAGACATCTACGACAAAGCAAGACATCTACGACAAAGCAAGACATCTATGACAAAGCAAGATATCTACGACAAAGCAAGACATCTATGACAAAGCAAGACATCTATGACAAAGCGAGACATCTACGACAAAGCAAGACATCTACAACAAAGAAGATACAAATGACAGAGAAAAATCTTTCCAAGAAAACGACTCCTATGGCATTGATGCACAATACAAAGACCAAACCACTTGCTGGCATTATTTCAGATTAACTTGAACATTAGAAAGGAGTTTTAACTTTGGATCATTACTTACGTTGCTGAAATCATTGATTTCTGGCAGGTTTAACGAAATCTTAGATCACCACCTACATTTGCTAGTATCATACCGAGGAACTGGTCATCATTCACTGATTCTTAAATGTCAAGTAGACGTCAACAATGAAACTGAAAGTTTACTAACCCTGATGCATCAACACAAGTCAAATAAATCAAACATTACAGCCGACGATAACTAATCAAGATTATCTATTGAAGAGGTAGATTTCAGCTGGTATTGATTTGGCAGTAAGATCAATGAAACCAACGAGTTAAAAGTACAATTATAAATCAAAAGTAATCCCTAGATGACCATATTGCTTCTCTTACTCGTTAATCAGTTGACTAGAAGACCTAGGCCTCTGTCCTGACAGTACAGTTATTGATTCTTTGAAAGTAATTTTTTCTCCTTCTTTCCGTCCTTTCCAGCTAGCAGCGACAAGGTTTCTCCACAGAATTGACGAATATACCATGACAACTTTAGCATCAGGATGTTCACACAGAATATCTGCCAGGATATAAACAGAATCAACAAAGAAATATGTCATTCCTACTAACCTCAGTAAACATAGACTAAAAGATCGAGATTTCTAGTTCCTTGACTATAAAGTTCTTGACTATATCATTAAGTGTTTATCTAAAAAGGGCGATGTTGTTTGTCATACTTTGCAAAAGTTCAAACTTTATATTTCTAACTGCCTTTTCTATCAATTAGTCGTTTATAATTTTATTAAAGTAACTTTCTTTGGATAGATGAAGAGAATATTGCCTAACTGCATACCTGGTGTAACTTCATATTACAGTGGCTACATACACCATTCTGCGCCACAAAAATGTGTCGTGATAAAACAAGATTGTCAAGCGAAATCTGTTTTCGTTCAATAAGCCTGTTCTTCAATGCGTCATGAAAAGACTATCAAAACAGCAGAGCACCAAACCAACATACTACAGGACCAGTAACCACGTGCTAAATATCAAAATGGCGGAACTTACTTCAAGTTGAAATTACGCATACGTAGAATGACTTTTATACGAGAAACAAAGAAAGTACAAAATTCAAGTCACCATGCTTCGGTATATTATTTGCAAGTTTATCACATTTTAACATCATTTTACGTCAGCTTTGATATAGTTCACGTTAAGTCTAACTTTGCGAATTTTTCGTCAAGTATTTCGATTTTGTATAAAAGATGTCCCGTTGTACTGAATACCCAACGTCCTATTTACAAAGATGCATGTCTTTTTGCTGGGCAAAACCTGACGGTGTAGCATTCCAAACGTCGCTTTCAAATATTATAGACGGTCTTGACTGTGTGAAAAAAACCCTTTAACTTTCTATTATCAGGGCCTCTTGAATTACTGCCAAGCCGTGTTGGCAACTTTCGTCATTTGCGTGCCCTAAAGTGTGTTTAATAGACCAGGTCCATATAATATACTTTCACTGTTAAACTCTTCGGAAGACAATTACGGCTTCGTATGCTGTCTGGATACTGTCAGGCAACAAACTACACACCTTGTGGCTCAATCAGCTTGGGTACTCCTAAATATTCATCAGCAACAGCGATCGCTTTTTTCACCATCTTAGAGCTGCTCTCTGGTGCTATGGCCTCAGCAAAATATATCAAGTCCGGTCTGTGAAAAAAAGAGAAATATTACAGTTCGTTGAATTGACCATGTTAGTGTCAGATTTGGGAAACTTTTCTATGATCTACTTGTTTTCTAATATGGACATGTCAATGCTTAACAATAATGGAAATCCACATGAACAATCTTTTTGTGGTACAAAACTTGAAAATCGCCTTGAAAATTTGTGACATTGCGCTAAAATCATACTTAAAAGCTTTTTTTCGTCTGATACTTTCCTTTCTGACGTTTCATACTCTGAGGAGTGTCAGACGAAAAAAAGCTTTTAAGTATGATTTTAGCGCAGTGTCGCAAATTTTCAAGGCGAAATCCACATGACTAAGGCCTTGCAGTTCAAAACCATGAATGAATCAATTTATTATCTTTAAACTTTGGCGACTGTCTTGATTCAAACGTGTCCACTCGACGTCATAAAAGAACACTTCGACCCAAGCATTAGACTAAAAGCTAAATATAGAAAAGCCATGATGTCGAGGTAAAAAGAAGGGATGGGGTATCATCGATTTAATAAAGGGTTTGGGTAACAACACGTACAATGCAGAATAGATTCTCCACATAGATGTAGGTAAGAAAGACTCATTAAAGAACGGCTGAAAAATTGCAGCGACCAAAGCTCTGAGGTTAGAAGGGCTCTACGACTCCAAACCTGACGCATTCTATACTCAACTGGACCCTGAACAGAAATGGGTCCAAGGTTCTTAGTTGCGAAATCCAAGTTTTCCTCATGTATAATGGTGTCCATCTATGTCATACGCGCCTGTAAACGGATACGTTGTTACACCGAGGTACCCATTAATCGCCGTTTGTGCAAAACAGACGTGTACAGGATAAACGGACATTTTCAGACAACGGAGCAGATATTCGAACTACAGATTCAAGATTCGCGTATAAAAAATGAAAAGTATAAATTTAATAAGCACGTGGTAAAATATTAGAATTGACGAATTGTAATACATTTCTGAGGTTAAAGTCTATTCCATTTTAACACACAGCACTTGATAAAATAATTTTGGACTTTATAGCCTAATATATAAGGCAAACTAAAAGCACTCAGAGAGAGGGCAAACTCCAGCTTGGTCCATGCGGTCAGGTGGGATTTCCAGTTTTCGGAAAATTCACCAACGTGCGCTAATAGGAGTCATGGTAACTGGGGGTTTTCAGTGAGGTTTTCCCGAATAGTTGTTGGCTAATCCATGAGGCCATTACCAGTAACAGTTTCCAAATTGGGGCTTCCCTTTAGAGTCATGGTTTCATGTGACATCAAAATGAAGTAATACGTGATAGTGGAGGTCAAGGGATCCACACAGTAATCCCTGTCACCGCCAAAAATCAATCATCTTTTAATTGCAGTATGACCGTAGATAGATAGATAGATAGATAGATAGATAGATAGATAGATAGATAGATAGATAGATAGATAGATAGATAGATAG
>JANTCA010091498.1:0-13090 GCA_024741275.1 Chironex yamaguchii
AAGTGGGAGCCGACCAGGCTCGAACTTGGAATCCTCAGACTTAAAAGCCAACACTCAAACCTCCGTGCCATCAATTTCCAATCAAGGCTAGCCATTTACGTCTACAGTTTTATTGCTCTTATTACATGTAATACACATTGAAAAATCAAACATGTGAGTTTGCAAAAGATTGCTTAACTCGCTGTTCTAATTACAAAATTTGAAGGAAAAATATGGATTGATTTTGCTGCCATTTCAAAACTGAAGTTTAGGAGCACAACTTAATTACCCTAATAATACTTGAAATTGATGATTATCCATAAGAACAACGGGAAATCAAAAATCCATAAAGAGCTTCCGAGGGGCAGGAGCTGTTGAATTTTTTTATAATCTAGATATTATTTGCTGCCAACTGTCAAAACAACAATGTCAAACTGGATATTGCGCTGACACTATCATCAAGATTCATTATTACTATAATCGTTCCCGCAAGACTAACTGAGCAAAAAGAAAGCAAATTATGCATGATTTTCTCATCAAATAGCAATTTACGAGGATTGACATATAATATAAATCTCCTTTTAATATATATATATATATATATATGTTATATGCATATGTATACATATATTTATATGTATATGTATATGCTATGTATATATATGTATATGTTATAAAATATATTTATATTTCTATAAGACCTTTCCAAAGATGCTATAAAAAATCTGGCATTATGAACACATCAATATTACCTGAAGAGCAACCCATGCACTCAAGTCAGGAATAGGAAGGGCTGGAAACTTCTTCTTCCATGAAAGAAGATATTCTAACGTGGTGTCATTGTATCCCCAAATGATTTCTTTGACCCTTAATGGATGAAACAGATGTCCATTGCTGGCATCAATAACAAAACTTGCTCCTAATCGCATTGCCGCAGACATTGATTCCACCGTTGCTGCTAAAGTCTTAAAAATAAAAAAGTACAAGAGATAAATTATAATGCAAAATGCAATCTAATTTGTAACTAAGATGGTAATAATCATTTATTATGGTTACGCCATGTTGGAAATCTCCTAGTCAAACATCTAAATTCTCTGCTTGGCTCAAAACGTTGTAACTTATGACAATAAATGTCTTCTCCTTTGGATGGGCTAATCTAAGGTATAACTGTATTTTAACTTAACCACTAATAACCTTGCAATTAATGTCAATTCTACGAAAAATGTGACAGTTCTAAGGAACAATTGTTGCAAATTTGAATGAAATACAAATGTTGGTATTATAATGATCGATGTGGACATGGTCATTACACTGCCAAGGAAGCAAACGTGTTTATGGTACTCTGCTCAATTCTGCTCCACTTCATTTGCAATTGATAGGGTCAAATGTTTTGCTGCCACTTGATAGTACGGACACTGCCAACTGCAAGGATGATGCCTATATAATACATGATTATATCAATACATGGCACCAACAATATGGCTAATGCCGATGACTTGGCCAATGCCGATGACTTGGCCAATGCTGATGACTTGGCTAATGCCGATGACTTGGCTAATGCCGATGACTTGGCTAATGCCGATGACTTGGCTAATGCCGATGACTTGGTCAATGCTGATGACTTGGCTAATGCCGATGACTTGGCTAATGCCGATAAAATGGCCAATGCCGATGACTTGGCTAATGCCGATGACTTGGCTAATGCCGATGACTTGGCTAATGCCAATGACTTGGCTAATGCTGATGACTTGGCTAATGCCGATGACTTGGCTAATGCCGATGACTTGGCTAATGCTGATGACTTGGCTAATGCCGATGACTTGGCTAATGTCAATGACTTGGCTAATGTCAATGACTTGGCTAATGCCAATGACTTGGCTAATGTCAATGACATGGATGCAGTTTATGGCATGGATGATGCCAACTGCTTGGGTGATGCCAATGGTATGGATGATGCAAATAACATGAGTGAAGCCAATGCCATGGATGATGCCAATGCCAAGGGTGATGCCTATGGTAAGGTTGATACCATTTTCATTGATTATGCAAATTGCATGGCAGATGCCAATGGCATGGATGATGCTAATTAAAAGCACAAAAGCCATCAATAATACCAATTACATCAATGATGCCAATGGCATGACATGGAAGATGCAAATGAAAGGGATGATGCCAATGGCATGGACAGTGCCAATGGCGTGGAAGGAGCTAATGATACAATTACGTGCATAATACAGACACGATGGATTAGACTGTGAAAAAAACCAAAACAAACAACAGACAATTTTATCAATTACCATAATTGCAACATTTGGAGTCATAATGATGTCATCTTCTGTACAATTCGCACAAGAGTCTTCTGTATCAAAATGATAATCCACATTTCCTAAGTACGTGAGTTTATTTCCACTGTTACTGAAGGATGTTGGCAAGTTCTGTCGCACCTCCCTAAAATGGCATAACATAATACACCTGTTATTTCTAACAGAAAGATAATTATATTAAAACAAGACAATATAAAACGCTAATAGTTTTGTTTGTATAAATATGTTGATGATGACTCATGAATCTATTGGCAATTAGAAGATTTTTCCCTGCCATGCAACCAATGATCGGATAAAGTGCATTTGAATAGATGATATCCTTATTACCTACAGCAAGTGTAACCTAGCCGTAGTTACAAAAATGAGCATCCATCCTTTCAACCTTAAACTTAAGGCACAAGAGTATGACATAAGACGTCTGCTGTTCTTCCACGCACAATTATTCACCATTGGCCTCTGTCAGCAGCAAGGTCATGGGTGGTGGTGTATATGTCCCTGTCCCAATTCACAGATCCATGGGTGTCTCTGAGGAATAGCAGATTTGTACCTTTGGGCATTTCCGAAGCAGCACCAATCATGCAGGTCCAGATCGTGCCATATTGAGCCACAGAGGTGATTCAATGGCATGTAAGCAACATGGCATTAACTAGCATTCAAATGCACAACGTATCAATCTTCACACCATATATTTCAAAAAAGTTTTGCAAGGCAAGATGACCTCAAAGACTCCTATGTACAATGATGTGATTAACATTGGAACTTTGAGATAAAAAAAGTAGAGATTAATGACTATTACAGTGGTTGCACAATTACTGATCACAAATTTATGACAAGCTTGAACAATTTGTACCAACATATTTAACAACATAAAAAGACATCACAAATTTTCAAGCCAATTTACAAACTCTTTACTTTTCATCATCCATATATCCACATCAACGAGTTATCTTTTGCATGCATACTGGTTAACTGTTTATCACTGAGTTCTTACTTGCTCAACTTAAAAGTACAATCAGACTGTAAGCAGCAAAACATTAAAAAACCATCTCTCTTTGCATGTAAACACCTTTAATTTCACTATTGTTGGCTTCTGCTGTTAAGTATTGTTTACGTTCATTTTTACACCCTGCGGAGTGAAAAAAATTTGATTTAAATGCCTGCTAGTCCTTGACAGCCATTGCATTTGTATCAACACAGCATGCATATATCAACAAATCTCCAACCGATCAAATGCTTTCAGATTATTTTGTAAAGCATAATCCTGAAAATTAATTTTTAAAGCTGGCTAAAATGTCATGTGGTGAACCAAGCTCAGTAAAGATAGAAAAACAACATTTCAACAACTTATCATAACATAAAAATAAAGAATGGGTGATATAAAATATGAACCACAAATAAACAAATAAATAAATATATATATATATAGTGCATACCTGTATGAATATGGTCCTCTTTCTTTTAAGATTGGTGTTTTACCTTCCATAACATCATCTCTGTTTTGTACATCAAACATATAATACCTCATGATCACAGGTGACTTTGGGCTCAGCCAATTTGTGTATGCTTTAGAGCCATTCTCAATTGGTATTTGCTGTAACCAAGATAACATGAAAAACACTACCTTGTCACTATCATAATCACCATTGTCATCATAATGATTTATAGGGGCTAGTTAAAGCTTTAAGGATAGTAAGGGTGGAGAGACAGATGAATATCACCAAGCACCATGAAAATGGAGGAACAATAAAGAAAAAATAGAAAAGGGATGACTAAGGCCTTGTAGGTTAAAATCACATAAAGATGGATATCGAATTAGCTGGCAGTGATCACTTGAAACTGGAGGAAACTTAAAGCAGACCACCAAGAGGACATTGAAATTCTGGAGGAAAATCCATGACAATAGGGCTTACATTGGTAAAACATTTGCAGCCTCAAAGTTTATAAAAATATCAGTGAACTGAATTTCCTTATTCGAATCCCTGATGGATTGTTTCCTACTCATAGGGGGCAGTAAAGTTAAACAGTTTACATTTTATCCAAGCTTGACCAGACCGCAATGAGTTGCTTGCAATGTGTGTACATTGCTCAGCTCCTAAACCTTTTCATAAACAAGGGTACTGTTAGTGAAGAATGGTATACCATGGCTGCATATTGAGCACACTTTTGATGATACGATTATAATGATACACAAACCAATAATCTAGGCAAAATATTTATTGCATTATTGCTTTAATGAACTTGCCAGTGAAGTACACTTGTCACCGTAGTTACAATCTATTAATAAAATAATAATAAAAAATAAAAGCAAATAATATTTTTTGTCTTCAAAGGCCAGCCCGTTTTGTAAAAAAAGACAAGTTTATTGTCGTTGACTAGCTTAACCGGCATGTGTTTACATTCCTGGAATAATTGATCAAACACCCACAGACAATTGAAACACAAGATATAAGGATTTAGCTAAGTAAACAAGGGACAACTCATACCACAGAGGCTTTTATTACTTGGGACTTGGGAAGATTACACACTTTAACCTGGTATCTTGAACATTGCTAATGATACTGCTCCTTTTCGTTACATTCAGCACTTATTACGCCATTCAGCATTAGGCATGAAAAGTTGTCCATCCGAAGTCCTCGAATTTCTTTTCAAATATCCCAGTTCGGGTTTTGTCTCGTGACCATCCAGTGACCACTTCGATAAAAGGATTGTGAACATTCACACCTTAGGGCGATGGTTAAAATGAATATTGCGTCGATCGACAAAGTTTCCTCCTTTAAATATTTGCCAGTTTGAATCTTGCATCAACTCAAAGGTCGAACTTGCGAAACTGCCAGGTTTGAAGTCCATCCTCAAAAAAATTGCTAGCGGGTACCTGGTTCCAGTTCTTCTTGACAACAAGATATTCCTATCGTAACAGGCGTATACCCTATTGAGGGGTTGGAATATACCCTATTGAGGGGTATGTGTTCACCTGGTCAAACCAATTATTATGATGTAGCAATTCATATTCACGGTCATTTCTTGTGATTTTGTTGATATTTCTTATAGACAATGATAACAAACAACTTTCTTGCAATTTTTTCTCACTCTCGACATTAATTATGCCCTACCAGCGTATTTGTTTGCTTAGTCCAAAAATGATGGTAAAACCCATAAATAAGGCGGGTATATTTAACCACCACTTCAAACTATTGTTTTAAAATGCTACTTCGCCGGCCATCAGCAGCCATACACACATTTGATTAAAGTTATATGTAAAGCAACTATGATGTAATCTTCATGATGACAATACAACTCACCTCTTTGACTCCCTCGTGAACAAGATTATCAAAAACGGGGATTAAGATTCCTCCTGCAATAATCAAAATGACTCCGAATACGACCAAGAGAATCGCTGTCACTATGGGAGTACAACAGCTGCAGCATCGATCGGACTGGCCTGGCTTCCTCATTTCTGCTTACAACAGAGGTACGTTATACCACTCGATTGCAATTAAATGCCGATGCCTTTGATCGCTGCTCTCAACTGTGCAAGATTTCCCAGGAAAGGACATCCAGTTTGTATCCCACTTGTTTTAATTCTCATGTGACAGGAACAGTTAAACTACCAGTCCCCTGTGTTTGAGGTCTTGCAAAACGATGAGGTCACATGGTCTAGATCGATGCCAAATCAAAGTGTCCGTTGCTATGGCGATCACAAGGTGTGAAAATTGTATCCTCAAAAATATCCAAGAGTATAAATCCGAAAAGTGTGTGAGTGAAGTAAAGGGGAAGAGTGGGGACCATCTTTATCTTCAAAAGTATCTACCCTCTCGTGAATACCCTACTGGATGCACTTAGGTGTGTACAGTACGCACCAAATAAAGGCCATCAATATTATTGTGGTGTCTGTGGGGGGAGGACGAAGAACACAAGAGGATATGGACCTCTTTCCTTAGTCAAAAATGGGCAATTTGTACTTGGTTTCTTTTAACAAAAAATGATATCTTGGCTTGATGTTGACAACAAAAATCTTCTTTAGTGTTCTTCGTCTTCATCAAACTTGTTTCTTCAATTCCTCTCAGTTTGTATATCGAGTTTCAATTTTTGCAATTTTTTCTACCGTTGTGTTATCATTCACTTATTCTTTCATAATATCCAATTGTATTTGTCACTGTCTTTTTTTTCCCTTTGTCTTGTCGAGTCAACCCTCGTCTGTCCATCTTATATCTGTGAGACTGTTTTTGTCATCAATAATACCATAGTGATGCGCAACTTAAATGCGCAAGTTGACGAAAGCACTAAATGACCTCAGACATACCTGGCACCAACTATATTCAAGGTATTAACACCGACCCATCATGATCAGATAATAGACGCATTAGGGTTTCCTCCGTTACCTATTTAAATATTATGATTGAAAACACCGTCATGATCCAACAGAGTATTTAGAAATTACACAAAGAAGTCGACAGGGTTGGACATGGTTATTGCAAAGGCCTGACGTCATTTGTTCTCGATGAACAATTCAAGAATAGCAGAAATGAAAAGCAACGACAAGGATTAAGGACTTGTTGTTAAACTTAATAAAAACCAACCTTGGCAAAAATAACTCGATAATTACTTAATCTTTGCACCTCAAGAAATCCTCTCTTTCTACAAAAATAAACAAGCAAGTACCAGGCAGAGTTGATCCGAAGATATTTACCACATTGGTTGCTGCTTGCCTTACATTGAGCTTTCAACCTGTTCTGGTGACATGGAGTAACGTCTTGACAGTGAAATGTTTTCGTGTGGCGTCATATACAAGCTGCTACTGATTAAATGGCTAGGAAGTGCTGCGATTAATCCTAATGTCCCGTTTGATAGTCATCCTCGTGCTAAGTCTTTCTGTATATCAACATATGAGAAGTGCAAAACAAATTAGATGTGACCATATATAAGTTCTCAATCACTTTAAAGAGCAAAATGCTCTTCATGGATATTCGGGAAGAGTGACGCATTGTTTCTCTGAAACAAGAAAAGAAACTATCTTGTCACATTTCAAAGATATAAAGCTGCTTCGTTTTCCTGCTTTTGACTGTGACAGATTTCTCAGCCCTAGGTTAAACACGGATCTTATAAAACGTAAACACTTCGAGAATGACCTTTACATGTCTATATACATCGTTTGCTTTGCTGTCTCAGATATTTGCATCTTTGTTGTCTTTGCATTAAAGAGAAATGTCTTAAAAACCAATACGTTTCCAACCTTCCCACCATTTGAGGGTTTCATTTGAGTATAATACCTTTTATATGTTTCTTTGTCTGTGATTGTTTGATCAGTTATTCCAAGAATGTAAACACATGCCGATTAAGCAAGTCAACGACAATAAAGTTTGTATTTTATCCAGGATGTCCTGGTTTTTCAAGACAAAAATACTATGTCAATTCACTATTTTTTATTTTATTAATAAACTGTAACTATAGTGATGATGTGTATTTCACTGCCAATGTAAGTAAATCAATATAACCATCAAGGGTTTGATTTGATTTCAGATTTCTTCACACTTGGATATCAACTCGTGATACCAAGGACTTCAAATGTCCTTCATCTGAGCTCCTGTGTTGAAGCAGCACATTGGTTTGAGCCTTGCCTCTTCAGTCTGAGGGTTGCAAGTTCGGATCCCTTCAGCTCCATCCTTGTGCAGCTACAAAGCTCCAAAATTATCATTCAATTAATTACCAAAATGGACATTGTAATGACGTACATAACAGTCATCTCCCTGTCCTGTAAAAAAGCGGTATTTTTTCCCTGTAACAGTTGTTTACATCGGTGCGAGAAGCAAGAATTTAAAGTTCATCAGAAACTCTGTTGTGCGGACTGCATTATGTTTCCCCTCATATATTCTGCTGGCGCGATGTATAGAAATTACAGATATCAATTCCATATTCTGATGTAAGTCTTGCTGTTAACTCGAGGAAAGTTTAATAAAAGACTCTTCTTGTTGTACTAAATAGCTTTTATTGACCTTGTAAAGAATATATAACGAAATACATACTATATAAAGAATTGACCAATTGTTCTCCCGATAAGCAATGTTCACTTTGTTTTCCAGTGGAAGCTATCATATCATTGCATTTAATATTATGCCATGCTGATAATGTCTATCCTTTGGAGTATTTCTGTCTGTAGTTTGCTTATGTCGTTATCAATAAACAAATGAAAGAAACATAATGAAATAACAATCAAACGGCGTCCATTATTTGAATCAAACCATCCCCTTTAGCTAACCCTATTTTCAACACCATCCCATAGCAACGAGCAGATGCCTTTCCCAAAAAAACCCTGATGTAAATACGCTATGATTTCCCACATTCCCTTACAGGTATTAGCTATGGATCTTACACTCCATTAAAGTAACAAGACAACCCACCAACAGTTCAAACCCCCTATGTCTTCCTTTCTTTAACGACCATCTCTCGATGCAAACTAAACGTGATTCGATTCTTATAAAACTCAACATGACCTGACTTCCTCTTTTACCTCCTTTTGATGTAAAAAATACTTCTTAAAGAAAACGAGGTAATAGTATATAGAGCAGTTTCCTTTATAATGCACAGATAATACTGCAGATGAGAGGCATCATAGTATAATGCCAATGCAAAAGCATCCCTTGACATCAGTGCCATGCTCCACCATAAGCAGTCTTATCATAAATAATTAGGCTCATGAACTGGATGGCTATTTGCGTTGTGGTTTACACATGACAAGGCTTCTGGTCTCACCAGAGAGGATTGCGATGAAACATTCCTTCCCAAGGACGAGCATCGGCTTCCTTAAAAAAACAGACCGAACAACGTAAGAAATCAGACCAAAAAAGCAGACCACAAAAATAGACCAAAAGAGGCAAGAAAGTAAGACAAAAAAACACAACCAAAGGAGGTGAAAAAAATCAGACCAAAAAAAACAAAGGAGGTGAAAAAAGTCAGACAAAAAACAAACCAAATGGGGTCAAAAAAATCAAGCAAAAATAATATACTTTACTGGCAATAGTGCTAAGTATACCGAAGTCATCTGGGTGGTCTTGTGTTAAAAACAGAAGTTAAGGTATATAGGTGGTCATAATCATATCTTTACGTCTCTACTGAGTAGCACACTCATGGTCAAAAACTAGTAATAACTAATGTGTTACTGTTAATGTCTTATATTAGCATAACACATACATCGTAGATTATCGAAAAAGAAAACAATCACCGTTTCTTCCATATTGATCTTGCGTTTCTGGGAGACGTGATGTAACCAATGATGATCATTACGTAAACGAGCATATTTCTAAATAAACTTCATTCTTATCAGCATGAGACATGAGCAAAAGTGACAATATCAGGAGCAGGGCATAGAGAAAGAGCAACAGCAAGACAGATTGACCATTTTATATAGTGAATCAGATAGAGGGAATTCGAATCGAATCGTGATAATAATCATCTGTGACAATAATGATGACGATGGAGAGGATGATGATGATGATGTCGATGACTTCAGACGAACAATTAATGATGATGATGATGACGATTGTAGTCACTGATGATAGCAATGGTTGTTGATGAGGACGGTGATGATGATGATGGTAGTAGATAACGATGATGATGACAACGACGACGACAATTGACAATGAGAATAATGATATAAATAACTGTGTAATAACTGTAAATGTATGTAACAAAAAGACCTATACAATCTAAAATCACCTGTATTCGCCTAATAAGAAAGTCCATCTTTCTGTTAAGCTCTTTAATTTCCTGAGAAAAACATAAATCTCGTTTAGACAACATGTAATACGATGTAATCAGCTAATACGAAAACCTTCACCCTTTAGACAGATTTGGTTGCGTTTTAAACTGTAAAACAAGCACCTGGTGAAGTTTTACAGCATTCAGACACCAAAGGGTATTACGATTTCCATCTATCAACAAATCTTCGCAAACGCTCATTGAGAAATTTCAGTTTGACCAACATAACAGGCACTACAACGTACACAACAAAATTTCCAAACTAGTGAATGACGATTATTGGGGGCAGGATCTTACATACCAAATATGTCCTAACCTTGGACGTCCAAATCCTTACAATAAGGCCTAACCAAGGTTTTAATCTCTACTTGTGCTCCAACAGTAAAAACACCCGTAGCTTAAACATAAAAATATTGGACTACTTCTCAGGGCTTTTGATAGCATTATTAAGTCCTATCCAGATATTCTCATACAACTATGCTAATAACATTACTAGGAATGGTATATTGAAAATGAAACATTTTTATAGCTCAGTTAAATATCTTACCTGGTCAAGAACGGATTTTTGGATTTCCGGAAGGCGTGGGATGGTCTCCTCTAACTTATCCATCTGAAAAAGAAGTGGTTTTTAGACAGGAAATATAGACATGACATTATGCCTTACTAAACAGAAAAATCCCTACTAATTATCTTGCCAATGCGAACAAAACATGAAAACATTACTTTATACGGCATAATCCAGTCACAACAGCCATCTCATTAACAATAAAAAAAATTATCATGACATAAGTAGAAATGTGCGCCAATATGTCAATAAACGTCAGTCATCTGTTATCATTAAATAAATAAGCATCAGTCAAGAACACACAAAACCTGGAAGAGAAGAAGTAAACAAATAATATGCTGCCACACTCAATGGCAAAAGAAAATCCAAGAAACCTCTTCATACATTGTACGATATCTGATATCTAACGACAGTGGATATCAAAAGTGACTTTCCTCGTGCTTAAGACTCAAACAACAAAATCATTTCAAGGCAAAGAGAAGGAACAAGGTCGAGTCCTGGCATTCGAATCTGGTCAGAGATCAGTCGGGCAGTCTACCTCGGATCGCAATCTATTGTGAGACTGGAAAATGGAAGAATTTGAATTACCGCATCTGGCAGTCTTGACCAGAGAGTATTTGTCACCTTCATCTGGTACAGCTACCAGTGACTACGAATTTAAAGTACTATCGGAAATAAGTGGTGGAAATTGTACTCGTCTATTACCAGAAAATGTGGAAAAATTCTTCTTCTTGAAATATAATTTGCGGGCGCTTGGTTATGACAGTCTGCAATTGCCTATTGATGAGGATTGGGACAAATATGGGCTTGGTACTGACGATAATGGACCATCCTTAGATGATGACGATGTCGTGATGCAAGGCTAGTTAACAACTCGAGCACTAACTGATAACGAGGTTTGCTTCTCCGTTTTATGTAACTTAATTATAAGTTATCATGCTTAGCTTGATACCAGTTTTTCCCATCCCAATTTAAAAACAACAATTGCAAAGGGTTGATTCTTAAATCATAACCAGATAGGGTTGGTGTCTATGCAGAAAATTGTGCTTATACATTGCTTACAATTATCCTGACCCCAACTAGGTAAGTGCTCACCAAGACCCCGACCCACAAAAATTGGCTCCCCGGAAGCTATAGCATCCAAGAACAATTTTGTACTTTCCATTTCCTGCTTTGACGGGCTTTTACCTGCTCTAATTGATGATAACAAATATTACAATTTCAAGAGCAATAACCTAACATGGCTCTGTACAGTACATTCTGACATAATAAACATCTAGGATGACTTTAAAGTTTCCAGTGTTAATTTTTATCATCAAAAAAACTCATATTTTCCCAAGATGTGAACATACCCTGTTCTGAATGTTTTGAAGCTTTCTTCTTAATATTTGCTCATAGGAAGGCACACTGACTGTTCGTGGTTGTGGTGTTACTAAACAAAACAAACAAAATGCTTCAGTTGATCAATAAAGAAACATTTTGCTAGTGTTCAACAAACAAAGAAGAATTAAATGAAGCCAGAAAGGAAAAAAATCAAAAAACATAATTTAAAAACATGAACAAATATAAAGAAATCAAACAAAGAAATATCAGCACCACTCTTTCAAGATTGATGATCAGCCACAACATTGACTTATCGCTTTTCAATCTATCAACATTAAAGCAAAAAAAGCTACTGCTTTTTTATCTTACTGATCACTTTCAATTTGTTTCCCTTCTTATTCCCTTTATTCCTTCCTTCCTACATGCATTTTCCCATCATTACTTCATCAACTGACTCTCTCCTTCCATTTTTCCTACCATACATCTTCCGTTGTTTCCTCTTGTGTTTCTTACATATTTACCTCCATCTTTGTTTCAGCTGATGATGGAATATTTTCTTTACTTCCTTTCTTTCTTCATTTATTCATTCATTCCCTTATTTCTTTCAACAAGACATTTCTTTACTTTCCTCCTTCATTCACTTGTTCTATCCTACACTTATTCAATTCATTCTTCATTTATTTATTCATTCCTCTATTTCTTTCATCCTAAACCAGACATTCCTTTCCTCCTTCATTCACTTCTTCTATCCTACACGTATTCCATTCTTTCTTCATTTATTTATTCATTCCTCTATTTCTTTCATCCTAAACCAGACATTCCTTTCTTTTCCTACTTCATTCACTTCTTCTATCCTACGCTTATTCCATTCTTTCTTCATGTATTTATTCATTCCTTTATTTCTTTCATCATATACTACATCTTTCTTTCCTTTCCTCCTTCATTCACTCCTTCTATCCTACACTTATTCCATTCTTTCTTCGTGTATTTATTCATTCCTTTATTTCTTTCATCATATACTACATCTTTCTTTCCTTTCCTCCTTCATTCACTCCTTCTATCCTACACTCATTCAATTCTTTCTTCATTTATTTATTCATTCCTTTATTTCTTTCATCCTATACCACACATTTCTTTCCTTTCCTCC
>JANTCA010091500.1:0-13087 GCA_024741275.1 Chironex yamaguchii
TGAATATTTGTGCTATCGCAAAAAAAATTAAGGAAGTTACTAGAAACAGCTTAGATTTTGATTTTCACAAACAAAAAAATGTGCCTTGTGCTCTTTAAAACTTGAATTGACTAAGTGAAGAGTCATGTAGTAATTATTGCCTAGCTTTTTTTATACACAACGGTAGTTAGCTTTAATTAATTTTTATCTTATATTACAGTAGTTTGCTTATTACGTTACTAATGTAGAAATACAACAGTGTGGTATCATATACTTAATTATTGTATTATTCAATGCTGGTATTCCATTATTGTTTATTTCAAATGTTATGCGAAGATTTAAAGTAAACATTTGCCATAACTATGTCAGAGACTGGAACTGATTAAGTTTAATGAAATAGCAGCTACAGCAGCAAGAAAGGCAAAAGAAAGAACAAACAATGTCAAAATTTAACTTCTGACAACATTTCTTTCAACTACTCTGCCTCTTTATCCATTGGAATTCACGTCTGAACTGTAGGCATATTGTGGGGTAAGATTCTGCACTTTCAGAGGAACCATTTTAGTTTGAGAAGAAAAGAAGGTACAGATATTCATTGTCTACTGTTTAAATGTTGCTGGGCAATCTTGCCACTCAACAAACTCTGTCTAAAGATACAAATCAACTTGTTATGGAAGAAATTGTCACTATCATCAATAACCGATTTGGTTCTAAATGATAGATAGTTCAAAAATGGTTGAAACCTGGAGTAACATGCAGTGAAAGCCAGGCAGAAAAATTCAAGAATTAGTAACACAAATGTATTAAGATGCAATTACCTGCAATTTCCCATCAGTCAAGCAAGATCAAGTGTTACATTGTCACCTCGAGTAAACAGAACACGAGTAAATCAAATCTCTATAGCAGACACATTTTCTTGGAACTGCATGAAAATTTGCTTTAAAAATTGACCTGTCTATAGCAAACAGTTCTAATCAAATTTTACTTTTTCAAATTTTTGTGTCCCTGCCTTGTTAGAAGAATACAGACCAATAAATTCATGATACTGTAAGAATGTTTAAAACAATGTAACTTTGCTACTTTACCATCTACTTGCTCAGTTATTTTCTTGAATACTTTTTTCAACCAATTAACTTACAAGCATCATCATAAAAAGTATGATCAATTGGCATTTCTAATCCAAGTCCCATTCCTTTATTCACTCTCTTTCCTGTAAGCACAACATTCTTCACTAAGTATTGCAAACCTCTCTCTATAGCAGACACTTGGTAATAGCAGACACTTTCCACGGACCTCAGGTGTCCTCTGTTGACAGGTGTGACTGTATATATATTGATTGAAAAAGATAATTTGTTGTTTTGTCTACATGTTTGAAGGGACAGAACAGCATCCAGCCTTTCCCCTTAAGAATCAATGGTGTATCATTGGTAAGATTTAATCTCAAGATGAATGTTAAATACACCAAAATATATCCCTGACATGTAGATGTTTTTAACAAATTAAAGTGTTTTTTACAATTTTAGTATAATTTAGTATCAGTTATATTTAATAGCTGTTACTTGACAGCCTCTGTTTTCAAGCAATTATCCAGGTATACAATTTTTAGGGTCATTTGATAATGCTTTAATTATTTTAATGTTGCAGGTGATTTGCAGAGACATATTCGTGTGCACACTGGAGAAAAGCCTTTCAAGTGTGAATTCTGTGGGCGTGGGTTCAGTCGTATGATAACGAGGAGGCATCATCAAGTTGTGTGCAAGGAAAGGCCCAGAGATAGTAAAATGTCAAGAAACCGTTCTCTGACATGCTTGTCATGTGACATTACGTTTTCAAGATCATGTGACCTCCAGAAACATCTTCGAGTTCACAAGCATAAATCACCAAATGCACAAAGTGAAGACACTTTAGTTGGACTGTTCTGTGATGATGCTATTACTGAAGAATCTGTTACTGCCAAGAAAGTAGTACTAATGACTGATGCAAGTGTTGATTCAAAGAAATGCTCCAGTCATAGGGTAAATAGTGAAGGTGATCAGACCCCATTAAGAATCCTGCACAGCCGCTGGGGACAAGCAGGTCTTGAGTATGATTTAAGCCCAACCAAAGACACAGGATTGAGTATGCAACAAGTGCGAGATAAGAAAATCGAATCTCCTGAAAAGCTTGTTCTATATTCACAACAATCCTCAATAAGCTCAACAGAGATTGAGGGCAATGGAGGTCAAGAAGTCGAAACCATTATGGTCAAGCCACATGAGGAATTACTTCATTCATCAAAGCAAGACAATTTTTTATCCTCCACAGATGCCATATTGAACAGGTCAGGTCCACATGATGTGTCAGAGTTACATGTTTCAAGTCAGGTTAGTAGTCAGCCAGTCAGTTCGGTACTAAATACCGTTACTACAGACACAGTGATAGGTAGTATTCAAGATGAATACCTCAAAGCAGCGAAATGTTCTCTATGTAGCAAACAATTTCGTACTACAGCAACACTAGAAAAACATTTGCACCTTCATGAAATTTTACAACGACGAAAAAGCAAAGTTCTCTTAAGTGATCGAAGAGAGAAAGATGCACTGTCTGTGCCAGATTTAGCCGTTTGTCGGGATAAATGGAACTCTAGTGTGACTTCAAATGCAAGCTTGACTGAGACATCCCCTGGGTCATGTAAAAGACCTTTCACCAGTTTGCGTTCAGGTGTCTCAAAACTACCAAAAAGAAATCCAATGGCAGGAGTGAGGTCATTGGGTAATGAGATAAGCACGTCGGATCATTTCTTGCGTACCAATTCCAATCATGAATACTTTGATGGTGTTGATCACCATGTTAGGGGTGAAGGGGCTTCTGATGCCACTGAAGATTTCGAGCAGTGTAATCAGTATAGTTTAATAAATACAGTTCCACCATATAATCTCAGCAATCCATCGCGTCTTGTAAAGGCAGTTAGCAACATTCCAATCGAAAGAAGGAGTGACCGTCGACGAAGTGTGCATGGACTCACTGATGGTCCATCCAGTATTCTCTCTTCATTGTCACCATCAAGTCAGCAGCGAGATGGTCTGTTTGATAAAGAATTAGTGCTTAAGATTCGACTTGCAAATGTTGAAGACAAAGACTTCATTGAAGTTGATTTGGACAAAGCAGATCTTACTTTTGAAAATTTGGTGAGAACTTGTTGTAGTGAGTTATCTTTAGATCGCAGCCAAGTGGTGAAAGTTCGGAAATTGCCCGACACGGTAGTGAGGCGAGATAAGGACGTCTTGCGTCTAAGACCTTATCAGGAACTCGAAATTGTATTTGATTAATAAGGGTTATAGATTAAAAGTGAATTGGGATTATTACGTTAGGTTAAATGCTGTGATTCGTAAGTGCTAAAGTTATGACATCCTTGGGTACTTAAATGGCTTCGTGAACTATGGAGTCATAAGAAAAGATGGACATAACGCTCCCCTTCAAGGCAGTATGAGGATTCAGCCGTGTTGATCAGTTGTTTGAGTCTTTCGTAAGTTGACGTCTTCCATCACAGTGGTTATTGTAGTTCGGAGACAGTCAACATGGACTTGGTGGACATAATTTCTAAGCAGACTAACTGGCTTATTTGTTTATCAAACCGTCTTTTTAGTACGAAGTTGTAATCACACCTTCTGTAGATTCCTGGTGAGTGTCCTTTTACGTATACTGTATGCTGTATTAGTTGTACACTCGTTTGTCGTTCGCATAGTTGCTCTTGGCTGAATGACTACATGCCATTAAGGTGGTGTAAGACTTTGGACGCAGAGCCACTTGATGGCAACATTACAAATTTGCACTAATATTCTTCTTATGGCATAGACTTCTAATTATTCAGATACAGGTATCTGTATCTTTCTTACGTCACTTGCAAAATGTTCACTTTTCAATGTAAGGAATGAAGGCCATGTGTCAGCCATAGTATTTTCTTCCAAACAGAACTAGAAAACCTTAAACACCATTAGTGGCAGTGAAATAAAGTAGTGTTTCTAAGCGTTAGTTCTATTGCGTGCTGAGAATTTTTAGCGAAAATACAGCAAGCTAGGAAGATTCAAAACTGGAGATAAACGTTCTCAAGATGCGAGCAAGTAACCTACCAAAGACAATTATAATAAACCACTTTCAATTTTCGCAAATCGAATACTTATTTTGACATACGGAGTTCTAAAGGTACCCTCAGTAATCCTGACTTGGCAGACAAGATTTTGTTGGAGAATTGTGAGTCCAATACCGTTATCTTATCGACATTGCATTAACTCAAAAAAAATGTTTGAGTTAGCGGGACGCCGACTTTACTGGAATTTGTTCTAAAATCATAATGTGAATTTAAGTGCACTAGCTGCAATCCCTCATCTCAACCCCTTCTTAACATGATGTAGAGATCGATTGGAGTACATAAAGGTGATGGAACAATTTCATCAAAAATGTTCTTTAATAAAATTAGTATAATTTTTATACTTACATCTGGATAGCTTAAGCTTTAGAGCATTTATCATACGTAGTTGGGTTGTCCCAAACATTGAGAAATATCTATAGCACTCACCCTGTCTTCCTGGTCAAAGCTGCGTCATCTACACGTTAGAATGAGAACAATATTTGCAGTCCTTCCGACCTCCTTGTTGCTACGGAAAAAAAGTCCCGTCTTTCTTCAACAATATTCAAGAATTGGACAATTCTAATTTACATAATGAAAGACGGGCCCTTGTGTTATAATTTAGTCCTTTGACAAGGAGATACACAGGCAGTAATAACTGGAACAAATCAGCAAGTTGAAAATACCTTAATTTCTGTTCTTAACGCAAGACTTCTATACGGAATTAATGTAAACAGTGATAAACTGGATGCCTTGTAGGTACAAAACACATGCAGCTTGTACAGCATGTACACTAATAGACAGACACCCAATAACAGGAGTAGACGATCAGGATTTAGTGACTAATAATCTTTCGATTTAGCTGTTTAGGGAAGATGTCAGATTTGCAGTCGTGAGAGCCGGGTCAACGCCTTGGTGGTCACTATCATACTTTAATTTCTGACATTACATAAAAACACTCTGTCGATTACTATACGGAATAAGTTCTCAAATAACCATGTTTTAGTTGCATTGTTGAGTTTACTGTTAGCTCTCATTTATCGCAAGACATAGGTTTTATATCACAAATGAATTCGCGAATGAACCGTTTTCATAACTAAGTTTCCTGCAAAGGTGCAGGTATTTTATCCCAATTGCTTTCTATCTCTTGATTATAAACATTGTTTCTCTATGATATATTCGTAACTCCGGCTAATCCTCTTTGCTGGATGCCAAAATAGAATTGTAGTGTTTGCCTCCATGTGATTAAATCAATGATGTCTAACCAAATTTCATGATCTTTATATTAAAAGATTGGAAGTTCCCGAAAAACAATCCGGAATACTGTTACGGTATCACTACCTTCTCCTACCCCAAAATGTTAACTTGTAAATTGTTCAATGTGAGAAAAAGATAAAGTCGTGTTTGTAGTATGGCACGTATGAAAAACACTGTATAATTTTTAAAAATATTTTCGGAATCGTAAGCCAAAAATTACCATTTACGAAGGCAAATTGAGGGTTTATATTAAAAACTTATTTCACCATAATTCGTAAGATATTTCGAAATCTAGTTCCAGGTCTTTTTTTACATGATTACAAAGTCATCTTACTATCGTATGATACCACAGTCTTTCATCAAAAGATACAAAGGAAAGGTTGTTTTCAGTACTGAAGAGGATCAAAACACATAAGATCAAGTACGATCCAAGAAAGTTTAGAATCCCTGCTAGAAATTAGCATTTAAAAAATCCATGTGCCAACTACATGTGAACTAGATTGTTTAACTCTGGGGGAAAATGTGGAGCTTGATTAAGAACAACTTCAGAATTCGATTATTCCAAGCAATATCTAAACAATTTGCGTTATATACATACCCATAAATGTAAACAAAAATATGTACTGTAGTGAACTGTATGGGGATGAAGAAATCGAGGAAGAAGTAGGAAAAAGTTTTCTGATTGCAGAACCAACAGAAGATAGTTTGGTAGGTCCTTTTCAATAGGAAGTAGAACATACAATCAAAGCTGTGAAAAAGGAGGGAAGTCACTAGGATGCGATGGTCTTTAAGCAGAACTATTACTTGCTGGTTGAGGAGCAGCAGTTAATCTGCTGCACAAGCTCTGCATATGCATCAGAACTGGCTGATAGGAGATTGGTCCGTCGACTGGTGCCGTTTTTGCCTTTGCACAAGAAGAGAGACCTGAAATGTGAAAATTATAGAACAATATAACTCATCCGTTAGGCAAGGAACTTCTAGCTGGAAATACTTCAAAGCAGAATGATTCAGATTATGGAGATGGAAACGAATGCAACACAAGCTCGAGTGTGGCACTACAAACTGTTTTAGTATAAAGAAAGGTGTCCTACAATGATGTATACTCTCTCCGGCGCTCTATAACATCTACACAAAGAGCATAACGAGGGGGAATTTAATTTGCTTAGTGTAGGTGGATCAACGATTGGGAACTTTGATATGTAGATGATCCTGCTCTGATCTCCAAGTCAAGATCTGGACTGAAGAAATATGTCGCCTCATTAAGTGAGAAGGGCAAAGAGTATGGTTTGAAAATTATATGCTTCCAAAACATATCTTATGGCAGTAGCAGGTACGGATGACAGGAATGATGAAAGTGTTAGTGTTGATAGATTAATATTTGAGGAAGTTGATAATTTCAAGTAACTTAATGCAAGAAACCAGAGACAGAGTGATGGGGATGTCAGCATGGCCATGGGTCTGAAAGCCTTCAATTGTATGAGAAAGTTATGGAAAGGACAGGATAAGGCGACAAAACTCAGGAGTTCATAAGGCCTGCATCTTGCCAATGGCCGCTTGTGCTTGTGAGGCTAGGGTCCTTCCGAAGACAGCTGAGAAAAGGATCACATATTTTGAAAACAAATCCTACTGCAGGGTTTTGAGAGTCCGCTAGTGGAAAGGCGCACAAATAGAGACATCAGAAAGGAGCCAAATATAACCAGTGACTGGCTGCTACGTTATGTTAGAAGACGGAGGATGAAATACTTTGGTCACATATTTAGGCATGATGAGATGGAGAAGTGAGTTGTTGAGGCATACATTCCGGGGAAACGAAGCAGAAGAAGGCCAAGATGTAGATGGGATAGAATGATAAAAGAGGTTTTCGGTAAACGCAACTAGGATTGCTCAGAATAGATGTTTTTACCACACTGCAATATGAGAAGTCATGCTCTGATCAGAGTGTGCTGTGACGACGATGATTCTTGTAAATGCTAAATAATGAAAGACACAAGAAGTCCAGAAGGAAGATCAGTGGTCTGTCATTGGCGTTTGCAAAAACTCAAATGATGTTACCGAAGATTATGAACTTAATCGAACATTTACCATCCGTGTTCAAAATTGTTTACGTTAATAATGAAGCAAAAAGTTCAAATTCCACCAATGCATATATTTATTATGCACTATATATATGATTAACAACTAAATATAACACTGTTGGATTGTTAAAAAGGATAATAAATGTTTCTTTGTTGGCATATGAACTTACTGATAGAAAGATGCTGCTAACAATCAACTTTTTTCTATTAAGTATTTTTCGGGGTTTGGATTCTTGTTTATTATATCTGCCCCCTCCAACCTTCTCCTTCCTGTCCCCCCGGTCCAAACTCGACCATGCTTGAACCCTGTGTCGCTTGTGGGTAAAATATATTCTGTAGTAGTACTGCCAAACATGTTAGGTTCTTGCATCGATTAGGATAAACAGAGCGCCTGCTGCATGTATCGTTTGTGGGGCTAGGGATTGGAGCACCTATTTTTGAGGGGAATTACTGATTTTGAGGCCCACGTCGCCAAGGTGTATGGGAGTAAAGGTATACGAAAGATTCAGATTCAGGCCCAATACTCTTTGAGTATTACAATGTCCCTGCATTCGCTCAAGCTACCTTATGTATTGTGACATTGTACTTCATACTAGAGTGGTTTTTTAAAGCTCTAATGTAAGCCCCAGGGAGCTACTGTATAGGCACTTCATCAAATTAGTGTCAAAGAGTTTAGTGGTTACCTAGCGTGTCTTACTGAATTATAAGAATGACCAATCCAGCCACTGAAGAGGATTTACGTGAAGCCTGTTGCATAGGGGATACTCCTTCTGTCAAAACTCTTCTTGCTAAAGGTCTAGATGTAAATTCCAAGAATCCATTAAACGGATGGACTCCACTTCATTGGGCCGCCAAAAGAGGGCATAAGATGGTAGTTGAACTGCTTCTTGAGCATGGGGCTGACATAAACATACTTAACAGTAAGGGAGAACGCCCGCTGGACGTAGTTTCCTCCGGCGAAGTTGCTGCGCTGTTTGGTAAGTTGGTAGATGGCAGCACTAGTAAGTCATGTCTAGTGACTGTCTTGTTTGTGTTTTTCCTTTGTTTTTACTGTAGTACTCTTAATTGTCTTCATGAAGTAGGGGGATTCTGTATTTAAAACACGGAACCATCATCTGTAGCTTATGTCTGTTCAAATTGAGTGAGTCTCGTATGTAATATCGTGGTGGATTCGAACCACTATCCTGAGGTTCATGGTCATTTAAACGTAAGCTGTGGACTTCAACTGCTTTATCATCCATGCCAGGGGTTGTTGGAGTTTTTTGAGGAATAATCAATGTGTGCTGCCATACGGCGAGTTTTTCTATGATCACTTCATCTTCTAGTGGGGCAAAGTTTGGAACACGTATTGGATACAGAATTTATTACCAGTGATGTGTCTTGAGAAACACCTAGTCTTGACTCGTGTTGTTAGGACGATGAATTAGCCCAACTTTACTTTCAACTTTCACCAATAACTGATATGACTCATGACAGAGATGATAGTCCCAGCCTGGTGTGATTTTTTAGCATAAACTCTTAGAACATAATTTGTCTATGAGCATTGACCAACATCCCAGTGTACTGCATTGCCAGATTGTGAAGATATTTTTATATTATGTGTATTAACATGAAGTTGTATATGCGTTTAAAAGGAAAATACAGTTTGCAGCCCTGGCAGGTTTCTTTGCAAACCAAAAGTGGGCAGTAGTTGATATGTAGTTCTTTAATATTCCTTCTTCAAGATTTTCATAAGGAAGCTTACAGTTGCAACAAGGTCATTTTGATATCTCATACATTTCTCTGTTACATAACAGTACTGCTACCAGCTGGTAACATGGCCTGGATACTTTCTAAACACTAGTCTGGTCCTGGGAGGAATTGTGTTTGCTTGTACTTCGGAGTGAGCTAATTTTCAGCTTAATGCTTTTGAGCTCATAACAATGCTATAAAGACTAGATCCAGAGAGATTTTAGGACTGAGCAATATATCTAAAATCCTTTATGTAGAATGATTTTAGAGATCACCAACAAAGTTTGCTAAGTTTTCAGAAAAGTTCTTTGCAAAATTGTTACAACATTCCTTAATCTCCCAATTTACTGGCAAACATTTGGTATTGTAAGAATTCTGTTGCCTAGCCTAGTTACCTGGGGACATACCTTTTCCCTTGCAGATCTTGTCCACGTCTCTGTTTAATGGCTTGTGTAATTTTGTGTAACTTTAATTTTACAGGTGCGACAGTTGTACCCAAGCAATCAAAGGAAGATAAAGACAGGTTCATTCCAAACTACCTTGCCAATCCAGTATTTCCTTATGCGCAAAAATATTTTGATCAGGACAATAGAAAAAATGTGGTGGAAAAGTCAGCTAGTCTGCCTGAAAAGCCTGAGGCTTATTGCATCCCAAACAGTAGGCAAAAAGACAAGAATCAGAAATATTCAGAGCATTCTTTGTACAAAGGTGAGCTAATACTGAAGGTTAGAGATTCAAGTTCAAGAGATAAAGATTTTTATGAAGCCTATTTAAGCATGCAGGAACTGACAATGAACTCGTTAAGGGCTTTGTGTGCATCTGAGCTTGGAATTGAGGTGAAGTCAGTTTGGAAGATTCGAAAGCTACCAAATACAATTATGAGGACAGATAAGAATGTGTCATATTTGAACCATTATGATGAGCTGGAGATTGTAGTGAAACAAAGGGAAGTACTTAATATTGTACAATGATAATGAAGACAAAGCTTATAGACATGGACCTACTACACCATGTTTGCAACATGTGGCCATAATCTCTAGAAAAGATTGAAATCCAGTTGATCGAGAAAATTGTGATCACAGTCAGTCATATTGTTCTCTGTACTGTGTTTAATAGTTTTTAGAGTTGATCTTTCCACTGGAGCAGGTGATTGCATTTTTTTAAATTATATGGACAATGACTAATGCTGGAGTATTACTCATTAAGGTAACTGTGTATATGTTTGTGCACAATTGTATGACCTTTGAGTTTTGACCTATGAGCACGTGTATTTAAATTTAATTCTAGTAGTAACAGATAAAGTGCTATTACATGGCCTTTTTACCCGAAGTACTTGACCTATGATTTCATGAGATCTTTGGCTCATTCTTGACAATGACTCAATCTTTATTTCTTTGCAAGGTGGATTTAAAATTGATTTTCATTGTTATCTTTGGAATTTTTCCTCTCAAAATCTCGTTGGACCTTAAATACATTGACTCTGTCTACCAGACAAACAAGAAAATGGGTTTAATAAGCCTGTTATGGTCAACTAGGTATCTATTTTAATGGAATATTGGGACTAGTGAGAGAATTTGAAAAATGTCCAAATCAGGTTTTTTACCCTCAATTTTAAACATGGAAAGGATTGCTTTAAGTTAACATTACAGAACTACGCTGAGGTTTAATGATAACATAAGACCTTCCTACCTTCAATAGAAGGTAGCAGTACTGGACTAATGGACTTCTGGACAGTAGTGAGCATTATACGCTTTCTCCATTACCATTCATCTCTCCTGGCCCATGGCATCCATTGATTTCTGTCATGCTTTTGTTCTTGTCTCCTTTTGCATTTATGTCCTCCATTAAAATGAGATGCTATGTTTGTGGTACATGTTCACTTTAATTTTGTGTTACCTGTTCACTTTAATTTTGTGTTAAGTGATAGGAACAATCTTCTCCTTTGGTGGTGTCCTTTGTCAGTGGATACACTTATACTGCTATTTTCTTCTTAAGTTGGGTAGAATCTGGCACTGATTACTCTGCTGCTCATAGAAGTCCATTCCATCAATCTCTTTTGTACCACCGGTTATAGCATGCAGTTAAAAAGTTGACTGTAGCAATCACCTGAAAAATTATTATGTAACCTGTTACATTGAAGGTGTAAATATGTTGAAAGCAAGTAAGATATTTCAAAAGAGTCCCTAAGATAATCCAAAATTTAGTTGTCTAATTTTTAGTTTAAATCTAAGCATGGCCTTTTACTGGATTTTAAAACATAGTAAGTACCCATATTTGGCATTGTGTCATTCTGAAATCTGTGAAAGGGAGGCAATTGTGCAAGGTACTACTTTTTCCTTTGCCCTACACCCAGACAGCATCATCTTGCTCTGCTGCATTTCTGGGATTTCTCTTATTTACAATATACCCCCTCCCAACAAAGGTGTGAAAGGTACTTCTTTCATTAGCTTAGTACTAATTTAGGCAAAATTTTTCAGAGTTTTGTAGTACATTGATTATAGTGTGGAAAGGTTGTTTGAAACTGAGCTGACATTTTCCTAGCCATAAACTAGTGGTAAATTTAGTATTGTATTTATATCGACACATTGAATTACCTCACTTTAGCAAATTGTTTCTTCAACATTTAATTGCATTTCCATAGTCAGCATCTGTTAGGGGTAAGCTGGCAATGACACCCTTGCAGGCTCATCTTGAAATATTTTTAAATTATTAAATTTGTCTTCTTTGGCCAATGCCATATCCTTGTGGAAGGCACTTTGAAAGATGTTTAAATACTCCTTGCACTCTGAAACTTTTCCTGAAAATTTTTTCAACTGTAACTATGGTAATTTTGCTTTCACTCCTTTCTTACATTTTCACTTTCATGTGATGAACCAATTGGAATTAAATTCTCTTTGAAATAAATGGAAGACCTGTTTTTTGTCATCGTCATATTCCTTAAAAAATCTTCCACAATAAGCATTACATAAGTGGCTCTCTCAGTAATCTCGTTTGCTTTCTCAAATACGTTTTTTGTATTCACAATCTTCTGCATCTAATTTTAATTGACAAATCTAACATTGTACTCTCAATCATCTTGCGCACCTTTGAGTTCTCTGCTATATTTATTTAACATTGTCTTAATAGCCTTCTAAATTGAATTAACAGATCTAAGATTGTACAATCATGCGCAACTTGGATTTCTTGGGTTTGTCCTTTAAAATAATGCCCATTATTTTGTTGATGAGCTTTGCAATGTTTGTTCTTACTGTCCTGGAAGTAATTTTTCTAATTCCACTCTGCAAAAGCTATGTACGATTGGTGAACCACTGTCTTATGGAACGTCTCTTTCCCTGATTCTTTTAGAGACCTGCAGAAGTGTACATCAGAAAGACTATTTTTACTGCTGCCTTTTAATTAAGATACAACATTCAACCATGCACCATAATTGATGTTTTGAACTGTTGATTTTACATCAATCTTTTAAACTATAAAGAGTTTACATGAACTCATCTTGTTTTCCCTATAAGATTACCTAACAGCTTTTTCCCTAGATACAAAGGGAGTTAACCTTTAAAGACGGAGTCAGTTCCTGAACCTTACTTTCAACTAGAGACCTTTCCATCATTGTATGCTTGCAACAGCAGTAAGAGAATATTTTTATTACTAGTCATAGTCATGTGACCGAAGTGTTAAAGGCAATGAACTTTTATGAAACTTTTAGTCAGCAATGTAGTATGCGATCTTGATAAAGAAAGTAATGAAATCCCCAAAAGAAGTAAACCAAGAAAAGTAATCAAATTCATCTGATCATCCAATTCAACTAAAATAGTTTACTTCCAAACTCAAAGACTGCCTGCCAAGTCTTTTTGCATGGACCTGATACTTGGCACATTTTATTTAATTGCCACTGCAACATTGTGTGTTGAGTTGTAAATGGGCACTATTATTAAATTCAAAT
>JANTCA010091501.1:0-13086 GCA_024741275.1 Chironex yamaguchii
GCTTTTAAGTATGATTTTAGCGCAATGTCGCAAATTTTCAAGGCGATTTTCAAGTTTTGTACCACAAAAAGATTCTTAAAGATTTACTTTTACACATTTCTCGTCAGCCTGTTGCACAACGTTTAGGACTGGATATCAAAACTAACACATCTTTGTGGAAAGACAAGGCGCTGGTTGAATTGAACTATGCTGTACTTCATAGTTACAACGTAAGTAAATAACCGACCTTAATTGCAGCCACGCTGCGCGTGACACTTTTTTGCACTTTGACTTTGCGATCGCGTTGGGCTATGCTAATGAAAAGGCCTCTTGGAAGCGTCACGATACCCGTGCACGGGGGTGCGTCCGTTAGTATTCCAACGGTGATGTCAAAATAGAGCACATGCATGACGATTAGGTAAATGTACAATTTAGTTGTAAAAGTTATACACTTACTAATTACTTGTGTGTTGCACCAAGAGTTATTATCCTCGAATATTGTTAATTTATTTGAAAGTTATTTTATTATGGACATGTCATTGTGAAACTTAGAAGACTATCCTCAAGGGTTATAATTGCTAACAAACGTACAATGATAGATATCCCTTTTGATGTAAGTAACTATATAGTAAGTATATTTGCCGTTTATTTATCGCTTTTTCGCTCGTTTTAGGACTGCTAATCAAGCAAGTAGAGTTATGAATTCTAATGACGTTCTTCGTCGTATAGGAAAAATTTAGCGAGGGCTTAATTTATGGTGTATTTTCTTCTCACGTCTTGTTCATAACCTATTTATCGTTGCTTTTGTTTTGCTCGGATGGTCAATTCATTGACATCAGTATACGCACTAGACCTGATACGTTACTTGTTCTTTAAATTATATCTTGGTTCTTTTATTTATTATGCCAATTGTTTATTGTGTGTTCTTGATACTAGGGTATAGTGTGTATTGGCTCTAGTGAGGATACTCCCTTGCTGCCAAGACTAACTAGTATATGTGATGCATGTATTTTTAGGAGGATGGAGTTACCATCATGGATCATCATACTGCTGCTGAAACGTTTATGAAGCACCTTGAGAATGAGGCATGTTGTTTTTCACCTTTTTCTTCTTTATTGTTTCTTTGTTCCTTTTTGTCCCTTTTCTTCTACTTGGTTCTTTTTGTCTTTTTCTTTCTTTCTTCTACTTTTTTCTTTTTTTCGTCTTTTTTATTCTTATTCTTCCTCTTCCTTCTTTTTTGCCTGTTCGTTATATTTTTTTCCTTGCTCTTCTATTTTTCTTCTTCCTATTCGCCCTCCTTTAACTCCTTTTTCTTTTTCTTCTTCTTCTTCCTCTTTTTCTTTTCTTTTTGGTGTTATTTGCTTCCTTTTATTGTCGTCTTTTGTATTCATCTTTTCCTTTTTTGTGTTCTTCCACTTGTTTCAGTTTCTCTTTATCACGGTTCGTTTTCTTCCCGAATTGTTTACACCTATAACTGTCAGGCTTCGCAGTTGTAGTAAACTGTGCCTCGTGTTTTCGAAAAACGGGAATTTGAGATGCTAAATAAAGTTTCGCGCTGAAGTTTTCTATGATGTCTAAAATCGGGCTGCTGACCAATACTTACGGAAGTAAATGCTTCGTAAAGTATCTTAGTGTTGAGAGGAAACAGCAAAAGTTTAAGTTTCGAAGACGTTGTTTAACAGAGTCTGTGATCATATGATCCAAAACTTTTTAATCTCACGCGACTATTTTTTCGTTTGCAGCAACGACTTAGAGGTGGATGCCCAGCGGATTGGGTGTGGATTGTTCCTCCCATATCGGGTAGCGTGACCCCTGTTTTTCACCAGGTAATATAAGATTGATTAAAGAATTATTAGAAAGCACTTGTGCATCAACATAGTTATTGGATAACGTATTGCTTTCACTTACAGAAGAATATTGTGTTGATGCAGGAGCTCGTTCGTTGATCATCCTCCATCAAAGGACGCATTTTTCTAAGCACAACGATTCAGGAGCCAACTGGGTCGTTTTTGTGCTTTGGAGCGCAAATTCATTGTACTGCCCATCTGATCTATTGATATGTATTGAAGCGGGATGTTATCTGATCCAGGAGGCTGCTGTTTTGTACTCGTTGCCTAAGCCAAATGTGATAAGGAATTATTTGTCTTTCTTTACTGTCATCACTGAGTTTGAAGAGGAACGAACAATTTACTCGAGTTGTGGACGGTTGTCTCATGCCAACTGTATTTAAAGTGTCCTTCTGATTGGAAACTTTTATATTTCTACTGTATTATTACGTTGAGATGAGATGAGATGAGATACGAAGGCTGGTTTACTGAGAAGTAAACCTCGAGTCCTATTAATTTTTCTGTATTTATGTTATGTACTCGCCTATGAAGGTGGTATATCTAGCACATTTGATGGGAATATTTGCTGACGTTGACTGCATGTGTAAGAGGCGATATCCTTTTCTTTGACTTTGGTAGGAGATGTTGAATTACCACTTGAGACCTTCATATGAATATCAAGAGGACCCTTGGAAGTATCATCCTATTGTGAAAAAGCCTCTTTTGGGAAAGAAGAGGTTTGGGTTCAAAGAAGTAGCAAAGTAAGTTTTAGCTTTCTTTTGTCGCGTTTTCATTTCGTAAATCGAATTTATTATTTGTATTCTTTAAACACGACGCTTTGACTCGTTTTCGTAGTCGGTGTTGAAGAGTAATCCTTTCCATTTCCCCGCAGGTAAAATTAATTTAAGTTTGTAGCTCATTCGGCCGTATTGTAGATAATTGTCTGTATAGATACTGTCCTCACTATCAACTTGCAAGACAGGAAAAGGTAGCATATTAATGTTTTCTTTTATGCTCTCATCTTACGTAACGCCGAATAGAATGGACTATTTGTATCTCTGGGCGTGCTCCTGTTACCCTAAAGACAGTGAGGCAGATATTGACTGTATTAGTGAAAAAAAAATTTTCCTGCCGTAGCTGCCATTTTAAATCCAGAATTAGATGTTCCTTGTTTACATTAGCGTAAGACGGTTTAGGGCACCTCGGTTCAATAACTAAGGGCCCCCTATTAAAAGGGTACCCTAACAAATGTTAATGTTGTTTGCTTTTGGGCAATACTGTGCTAAAAGGCTACCTAACGCCATCCTCAAACCCATTATTAACCAGCGTTGCTAACACAATACTAGGTTCTTTCATTCCTTTCTGATTTATTTGCTCTGGTTCGGGGTGCTGGATAGCATGGTTTTCTAAGTTTTCTCACTAAGTCAAACCACCTTTTCCTTTAGAGCACGCTCCGCTTTACCGCCCTTTATAGGGTCCCATTTTACTTATTTCCTGAGGGTCCCGAGAGTCTCCTTTACGCCACTGAACAAATTTTCGTAAAACAATAACATTTTGCATCCTATTCAACGACAGTATGCCGCCTGTGTACTGAAGGCTATTAAGGCGTAATATATTCTGAGCAATAGCAGTTTTATCAGGAAATGTTTTAATTCCTGAAATACAGCAGTAGGTCTATTTTTAAATAAAATGCACGCATCAAATTACAGGAGACTGCTATTTTGTGTTTATGTTTGAGCCGAAACCACACAAGTAGGGATTGATGACGCATCCCTGTGACGTGCAAGTTTTTATTGTTTTGTTCTTGCTAAACTAGGAGAAGCACTGTTAACTTAAATTTTACCACTCATGATGGGGCATACGTTCTTGTAATGATTTCTATGTATCCTTAGGGCAGTAAAATTTTCTGCAAAATTGATGGGTCAGGCCATGGCCAAAAGAAACAAAGCAACAATACTGTATGCCACAGAAACAGGGAAGTCGGAAAGATATGCGAAAATGCTAGGGGAGTTGTTTTCACATGCGTTCGATCCCAAAGTTATGTGTATGGAAGAGTATAATTTTCCAGAATTTGAGCATGAACAGTTGGTACTTGTGGTTACAAGTACTTTCGGAAATGGAGAAGCTCCCGGGAATGGCGAGGTAAAAGTTTTAAGACGTTGTTTTTGCCATGAGTGATTTCGGTTGATTTTTGGGGGATTTTCTGTGTCCCAGCAATAGATTGTTCTTTGAAGTTGTTCTTTGGAACGGAAAGATACTTGGTTAAATTACTTTCATAACGGCGAGGAGTGATCTATCTAGTTATAACAAAGGACATGGCCAATGTGCGATTTGGTAATTTTGTAAAATGCTATGCAGTGTATGCACGTGGAGGGAGGGGAGAGGGAAGAGCTTGAGTCTTGCTCTCCTAGTCGACTTAAAATGAAACCTAAAGTGTTAAATCCGTAAGAAATTTCAAACATAAGTTTACTCGCGAAGAAGCAGATGGGCGTTCGATAAGTGTTGCAAAGACTTGTCTGCTGAAAGCTTTTCTACCAGCAAGCCCCCAGACATCTACTTCATGGGCTACAGGCTCGTGTCCACCTTGCATTTGGGCGGTTGGCGCCGGCCCTGGACTTGAGGAGGGACTCACGTAACGAAGCACGCCATTTCATCTTTTGCTTATAATTTCTCTGAATGTATAAATTAGATACGTCGCGGTTGTTTAGTTTGCTTTCTTTGTTTAATGCGTAATTAAGTAAATTCAATGTTTCCTTGTGTTCTTTGAGCTTGCCTGTTCCCTCTTAATTTTAGGCTTTTGGAGAGATGTTGTACACTATGAGGAATCCTCCTGAGGGGTAAGAAACTTGTGCTGCTTATGATGTTTTCAGCGAAGGCAGTACACTAAAACTCAAACACACGAGATGATGTATAGAACAGGAGTCCATTACAGCTAACATACTTTACCCCCAAATTTTAACTTTACCTCCCTTTTGAAGAACATCACGATCCCTCCGCGAATTTTCGACCCACAAGGCCTTAGTCATGCGACAGATTGAGGAATACGTATAGCATAGTTGATATAAACCGGGCTCGAACTGGTAACCCTCAGACTCAATTGCCAACACTCAAAACCTCCGTGCAATCATGGCACAAAGATTTGGTGAAGGACTTATATATATGGTGTGTATATGGTAGTTAATCGATGTCAGAGTCTAAGTTTAGTCCGTGAGGGTAAAGGGCCCCGAAAGTGTGGATAGGGCGTTTCTCAGTAGTGAATCAATTGTGGTGGTCTCTAGTATTGTTACAAACGACAATGCATTTAAGGTCGGTAGTGATATCGTGCTTGGTCTGGCAAAGAATGCGATGCTACGGGTGTATCAAGAAACAGTAGACATGACGGCAGAAAAACTGCTGTTCAGTCTGGAGGCCCGCGATCCTGCTTTCATTTTTCATTTCGTGGCAGAGCCTCTCCGTCTCTGGAGACTTTCCAAGGTTGTTACTTTCTTAGTTCGATGATGCCCTCTCTCCAAATCTGACGAGAGAAGACATTATTACGTTTGAAGTCTTCTCCTTTCCTTAATTTATGACTAGATGAAACAATAGGATGCTCCTACCTTGAATCCGAAATTCTCTTTTGAACACTACTCAATTCGTCTTTGTAGGAAAGGAGTTCATAAGAGATTGAGTAGTATACATATTCAGAAGTCAGTTGACACTAACAAGAAGAAAGATGAAACACAGCCACTTGCCAATTTGAGGTTAGTTCCATCATGATATAAATGTAATTTTTCTTATTTATTACCCTGAAAAGTCAGAGAGATGTTCATTTCTCTTGAAAATACACTTGCGAGGGCGTTATTTTCCTCTTAGTCAATAGAATCGATGAGATGGACATTTCAATTCCTTTATTAGATTGTTTGTATCGGAAGAATTCCATTTGAGGGAGTTCAGTGTATTTGGTAAACCGAATGAAAGGAGGTGTTTTGCACCTATACTTTAGTAGAATACTGATGCCACTTCACCTCTTATTAGTCATCTTAGGTGTAGTTAGCTGACACGTACGTAAGACGCGATCAGGAAGCTTTTGTTAGATAAACTCTTAATACCGCCACCGATTGTTCATACGGAGTGACTTATCAGAAATTCTCGTTGAATAACTTCTGAAATTGTAATCTGCCTACGTAATTTGCGATGTATTATTTTATCTGTAAACCGTTTTAATAGCAATTCAATTTTTATGTCTTTGAAGGTATTCTGTGTTTGGCCTCGGCTCTAGAGCTTATCCCCATTTTTGTGCCTTTGCTCATTCTATTAATAAACTTATAAAAGAACTTGGAGGAGAAGAAATTTTCGCTATTGGTGAAGGAGATGAGCTTTGTGGGCAGGAAGAGTCCTTTAGAAATTGGGCAAAGAGCGTCTTTAAGGTATTTCATAGCGGCTTTTATTTTTGTGTACTTAGGGTGTTCGGTAAAATTGCATTCTCTTGTTTACGGTAATGAAGAAAGAAGAACACTCTTGACAAGAGCGTTTAAACGAAAACGTTTGAACTGCTATGTTTAGTGAACTGTACGAAATAACCGCACCGGCTTGTTTACTAACAATAGATCCTGTCTGCAATATTATTAGTAATCTATTCTTGCATCATTTATCAAAATTCCCAGGAAGAAAATGCACGGCGTGATACCTGAACTAAACGCTATTTACCTGAGGATCGAACCTTAGCTTATTTTTCTGGAAACACCTATTTCTTTTGTTTCCCGAGTAGACAGTCTAGCGGAAGGAATAAAATGATCAAAAGTGAATGATACTGCTCCCGCCACCCACACGCCATCCCGACTCTCAATTATTGCACTTTGTGACACTTGAAAAGGCACCAGCTTTAAGTAATATCGTGTCCACATGCGTTCCCCACTCTTTAAGTACCAAATTGGAGCCGACCGGATTCCAATGTCAGGGTCGATGAGTGAACAATGAAGGATGCTCCCTATTGAAATTTGCATCCAGTTTTTTTTCTGTCACCGGTCTTCATTCGGTGTGGCAATTGGGAGCGATTATTGCGCTATGCTCAGAATTTACTGTATTTAATTCTAAGCTGTATTTATTGTTTTCTCAGGCTGCGTGCGAAACATTTTGCGTTGGAGAAGATGTCTCCGTTCGTGAGGCCACAGAGAGCATGAACTCCTCGTCTACTTCGTGGTGCCCGGGAAGGTTTAAATTTGTCAGTGACAAGCAATCCAAGAACATTGAAACTACTACTGGTATGTTTATATCTTTGTATCTTCTGACACTATTACAAATTACTTTACTCATAGACAGGTATACATGCACAATGTGGCATCACATACCTTAACACCGTGTTGTCACTTTTTGCCATAGGTCTTAGTAAAGTTCATAACAAGAAAGTATTTGGATGCAAATTTATTTCAAGGAAAAATCTACAGTCACCTGATTCAAGGTAAGAAGAAAACATTTAATCAGTTGGGTTCTTGTTTTCATTAAATAAGGTAAAATGCTGCCACGGTGAAATTCGTAATGCTGTGGACAGTGGATACGCATTCGATAAGGTTGCGAAAAATATTTCAGAGATACAGGATAAATACTAGATCTGATAAAGTGTCACTTGGTATTATTCCATTCTCGTTTTATTCATTCTACCTTAGTCGATCAACGATATTGGTGCGAATTGATACAGAAGGGATAAAGAATCTTAGTTACGTCCCTGGAGACCATCTTGCAATTTTCCCGTCAAATCAAGAGTCTCTTGTGAATGCCCTTATTTCAAAACTAAGCGATGGACCAGATCCTGACGAACCAATGAGAATAGAGGTGTGCAAGGAAGTTTCAGGTAACGCAATATCGAGAATTTCCTTGTTGTATTTAGTAGACAAAGAAGACTGTAGAATGTCCGTATTTTCTCTTGTAATGATTCCGTGGTAATTATGCTTGGAAGCACATAGTGTGGTTAAATCTTTGACCATCGTTTAATTCGTAATTTTAATATTGATATATCCAATTGCTCTGTGTGAGTGCATCAGTGTTGATGCTTATCTTGTGCCTTCTATTCTTTGATTTGTGGAACAACTTAAGTATCCGTAGGTCTAGGTGTCAGGTTTAACTTGGTTCAGGAATGTCTATGTCTCCCAGATCTTGCCAGTCAAAGTTAGTTGTTCTGATTTTTGGTTGATTTATATGTGAAATCTAAGTAAAAACCTAATGTGAAATTATTGCTTATTTCACAATTTAATCGTTTCTGTTCTAGAAATTAATTTGTGGTTCCCAAAATTTTCCCTTTGGTCTTACTAGTTTCAGTGATAAGTGCGACATGGAGCTTTGAAACACGAATTGGATCGTGCATCCAAACATTCTTTTTTAGTTAATGGTTGCAAACGGTTGGAGCAATTGAAAATGGGGCCTTATAGAAGCTATTAAAGTATGTTACGGTTCAATATTGCTTTACGTAAAGCGACAAAGAAGTGAACAGAATTTTTTCATCCATGAATATCTTCGAAAACGCAAGAGGGAAAATTATCATTATTGCCCAATGTAGTCGATCTTGTGGAATATCTTCTTTCTTTGATTTAAGATCCCTGTGTTCGTTTAATCGTGCTAACTCGCCAATGAACAATCTGAAAGTTCTCGTTTCCTGGTTACTTTCGAGATTTAACTGTACCGTTTTATCATTGACGCCATGCAGTTTTGATATCACAGTTGTACCTTATCCTTCCTGGGTTTATCACAGTAGAGGTCACCGATTAGGATTTTGAGCGATTTATATTCGCAGGGCTCACTATGAGATTGTATCGTTCAAGCAGCGTTCTTGTTAATGTTTTGGAAAAGAATGGCCTTGGGCAGTGTAATACAGTTGTTTAGAGATCGATCTGTTTTAATGTTTGAACTAAGGCACGTGCTATCATGTGCTTTATAGTTTTTGTCGGAGGGTGAGTCAGATTGGGGGCATGTTCTGCTGTAGGGAATCAATCTCTAACGATTTCAAATGTTATAATCCAAATTCTGATGGCAAAAAGGAATGATGTAGATCATCTAAGATTTTCTTTTGCAATTATTACATTGAGCAAACATAAATTTACCGTACGTGGTTTATTTGTCCAAGCATGCTGTCTTGCCACTGTTTCTTTCTTCAGTAGATACCGTTCCCACAGTGCCTCAATAACTGCGGAACTCATATTTTCTTACTTTAGGTCCATTTGGAGTAACGAAGAGATGGGAACCGTTCGAAAGGTTGCCGGTGCCATGTTCCCTGAAGGAGGCATTTTCGGTCTATCTCGATATCACAAGTCCACCTGCCCCTCAAATGTTGATGCACTTGGCCACGCAGGTATGGCTCATGCTATGTTACAGTTTGGAACGGAGAGCTAAATTTGCAACGATAGCAAAGAGCTCTTTTAAAATTACTTATAGTGTGCCGTATATTACTCTATTTAGCGCCGTAGCTGCTTAAAAGTTGTTTATCCTCGGCTTTCAATTCAAACATTGACGAATGAGTGCTAAACATAACCGGCTCCTTGTCAGACGCAGTCGGTACTGGGCGCTTACAAAAACATTGCAATCCTAGTTTAAAGAAAACGTTTTCCCTTTCATTTATTGGAAAAATTCACGTTTACAAGTCTGTATGGAAAGCAACGATCATCAAAAAACTACACTGTAAAATACGATACACGACAAGAAACAATTCTTTTGACCATTTTGCATTTGGTGTTACAAAGAGAACTAGTAACAGATATGAATTTGTAGGACATCTTCCGAATTTCCATGTTTTACCTGTGTATTGAAAAGCCTGATCACGTTGTAATGTTTTGAAGGAAGCAGGCTGAAAGTTAGGACACAGACTAATTTTATCCGTTACGTTTTCAATTACATCGCGTCAAAAGAACGTGTTTCAAGTTTTCACATCTATAATAGAAAGAATGTTCAGTGAATAAAACGAATAAATTGATCTGCAAAGACAGTACTCGTAAGAAGACAGGGATACGAGCAATAAAAGCACCCGACTTAACGTTTGCCCCGGCGAAGCAAATAAACCGGTTATATTGCCTTGGGCACGTTATACTTCTATGATTATTTTAGATTGACCACCCGTGTTGCTTAATAGTAAAGCACGGCAAAGTCATTGCTGGGTGGACAAATTTGTAGAAACAGCATACGTGTCACACTGTATTAATAAAGCAGCAGCGTCCATTGTTAGAGCATGATTTTGGGCTTGTTTGTTATCGACCGTGATAAAGAAAACGTGAGACGTTGATCAAGGATTTTTGGTGTAAACGCGATGTTTTCGTAAAAAAAAAAGACTGGGCTCAACCAACACGCTAACATACATTTGGTTTACTTAAACGTTATTTAAAGGGCAATACTTGTGTTTTTCATGCTCTTTATTTTTATTATATTCTTTGGTTTAGCGCAAATGGCTTATTTTATCTATTTTGATTCATTGTATGGTGGTTTTTTTTTCTTGTAATAGGCTACTAAACAAGGGGACCGAGAGAAATTAGAGCAGCTTGCTAAGGTGTGTGTTTCATTGCCTCGTGGTTTTAAAGTAGCAGTTGTGTTAACAGTAGCAGAATCTCTTTCATTAAATTTGTATTTCTCACCTGGTTCATGTATTATTATTTCGTTTGCTCAGTCTGTTCGTTAGGTTGAAATTTGAGCACCTTTAAATCTATAAGTCGATTTTGTCATATATTTATGATTTGCATCGACTATGGTATTGTCTGATCGTAATGCTGGTGACATCGAAGCTGAGATTTAATATTTTGTCTAGCAATTTATTGTTACCCATACATCTTAGGCTTTAATTACCATAGCAAAGTTTCTATTATTCGCATTATTATTTCTGAAATAGTATATTATACGTAAATATTACGCAATAAATCAAGGGAAATTTATTTACTGTCACTGTATGCCATCATGGCTATAATGCAACCTTAAGCCCTTTTAAGTCCAACAACCTGTTTGCAGATTTCATTTCAGCTTCCATTCCTTTCCGTTTCAAGGCTAACTTGCTCGAAAAAGTAAAATTATTTGCCTCGGTCAAGATGTTTACGTTACATTTAATCACCCTTAAGGCTGGTTTCTATTAGACGTAAGCGTTGTGCAACAGTTGACGATACGTCGTACAACAGATGCACAACCTTCAAAACTACAACACATTATTTGCATCAAAACATCACAACAATTTTGGCGCTCGAGCTGTTT
Source organism: Chironex yamaguchii (assembly GCA_024741275.1). NCBI lineage: Eukaryota > Metazoa > Cnidaria > Cubozoa > Chirodropida > Chirodropidae > Chironex > Chironex yamaguchii. The sequence goes on from JANTCA010091501.1 coordinate 10,998, forward strand.
TGATATGAGAAGTGGACTGTGTTAAATCGAAAATTGTTGCTATTGAAGTCACTTTACGTTTGTACCGCAGTGCTTGCTTTCCGTCGACTGAAGAAACCAAGAATCAGTAAAAGGAGAGGGTTTTGGGTGAGGGTACTTTTAAAGAAGAGAGCTCAGATTTCGTTGAAATAAAACGTTCGAATTGTGGCAAGGCTGTTGTAGCCCAGTTTCCTTATGACCAAAGTAGCCCGATTGTTCTGCTACAGTCGTGCAACTGTTGTACGAATAGAATTTTTTTTCATACAACACTTCTTGTACGTTGGTTGTGCGTTTCTCCCCTGTTGCACAACACATTTGACGTTGCACAACACTTTGTCTCCATATAACATTGGTTTGCATATAAATTGGTTGCACAACTGTTGTGAAACACTTTTTACTGAAATGGAAACCAGCCTTTAGGAATTAATCTTGTTTTGCGTATAGTAAAATATTCAAAATGACGATAGCAGTTTAGTGTACTGTGTGCTTATTTTTTCAATCTAATTAGGGCACAAGCAAATATGAGGACTGGAAATATGACCGTTATCCCAATTTAGTGGAAGTAATTGAAGAATTCCCGTCATTGCAAATTGACGCTCTGCTTCTTCTGACACAACTTCCTTTGTTACAAACGGTAGGTATAGCATGCTCATCTGGAATTTATCCACTGTGAGGTAAAATACAGATTCTCGTCCTTAATCGTTCAGTCGAGAATGAAAATTAAGGGAGTTGAAGGGATTTTGCTAACCTGTGTAATACTGAAACAAAATAGATTAACTAACTAAAACTCTGTGTTTAAGGTGCTGATGTACAAAAATAATGTTTTATGAAGATTGGAAGAAACTCGAGGAATTTACTAGTACTTGATGGGAAACTGCTGGAGAATTTGAAACATTATAACTTGTGCAAATAACACGAAATTTGAAACACGTGGCCTAAGATATCTTCGTATCAACGGAAAGAAATTATGAATACTTGAACGTCAGATACTGCTTTTATGAAATCTGATTTTTTCCCTACACTTAAGAAAGGTCATATTTTTACCAGGATTGTTTTTTGGTTACTTGCTTAATTGGTTAGTTGGTTTGCAAAGTAAAAAGAAGTTGTGTACCTAGCATTCTGAAGCTTTTAAGATATGCTGGTAGCCTGAACCGCTACATCTAATTCTTTTTAGTGATGATCCTGATCGAATCAACGATTCTGGATCACTTTGAAATTGTCGTTAACAATATCTTCATGAAACCACAACTAGTGAGGAAATTCTCTTGGGGAAAACCCAGTTACCTTGACGCCTATTATACAGCTCATTGGAATATTTAGAAAACTGGAAGTGGCACGTGACTTCGAGGAGGTTTACCCTCTCCGAGTGATTCTGTTTCCATTGTTTAAAAAAAGTTTTGTTATTTTTTTCTTTCTAAATGCAATAGCAGTACAAATAACAATAATTATTATTTGGTCACTATTGTTCAATTTTCCGTCTTCTGACATCTTATTGTCCCTAGACATACTTCCTTATCAGTAGGGCCAAAATTAGCGGGAGCGAATGGCATTAGTTAGAATTATTGCTATGAGAAGATGGGGGAGGGTGGTTTTAGGTCACGTGAAGCATGAATCTCATAATAAACATATGACAAAACTGGCGAGTCAGAAAAGTTTCACCTTAGTTGCTTGTTTTGATAGTTGCCTGTTGAGCAACACGCAAAGTAGCAAATTTAACAGCAGGATGTATCGGACTTTTGTTTGGTGCTTATGTTTTTAGCGAATGTCATTTCATGACGGATTCAATTGCACTACGTGCATTTAAGGAACTAAGTCACATATAGTTAACATTTAACACTCTTTTTGTTTGTGCAGCGATATTATTCCATATCATCATCACCACTGATGTATCCAGGCGAGGTACATGCTACTGTTGCAGTTGTCACTTATAGAACAAGAGGTAAAGTAATTTTCGTAGAAATTTCCTTCTGTCTGTCTGTCTGTCTGTCTATCTATCTGTCTGTCTGTCTATCTGTCTGTCTATCTATCTATCTATCTATCTATCTATCTATCTATCTATCTATCTATCTAT
>JANTCA010091502.1:0-13086 GCA_024741275.1 Chironex yamaguchii
TACATTTTTTCAGTTGTTTTGTCTTATGATTCCAGCTTGTTATAATACATGTTGTTGTCGTTGGATTACCATAGCCTTGAAATACTTTAATAGGGACGGCCGACGGATATGTAGCAGACTTGAAGAAGTTGTCATGTCAATTTGTTATTAGCCTGCCTACCGATGTGGCAAGCCAAGGTAAGGCACTGAAATGTCCCAGCAGTGGAAGTGCAGAATTACTAAATTGCACAAAGGCAGTATTGGCAGACAGGCAACCTATAGCCATTGGGCTCTCGGCAGCCCAACTCCACCCACAACGTCAAAATGGAAGTTTTCATTCAGAATTTGGCAACAGTTCAGGTCGTTGTTCTACTAGGCCTCGTTGTTTGGGATGTTGTCGCCTTGGCCACACACAGGGAAATGGCAAGGGGAAGTGTTTTATCTGCAATGAAAAAGGGCATATAACCTGCAATTCTTTCACCAGTAACTTGTAGACTACAAGGCCTTAATCATGCGAAAGAATTGGTAAGTAACTTCCCAGCCATGCCTGTTTTTCATCCTAGGTGCATCTTTTTATGGCTTTCCCTTGTCAATGGAATATTGTTTGGCATTCTACTGAGATAAAGGAATACACAAGCATACACACATAGGAATCCAAATAGAAATAAAAGCAAACTGATTAATAACCTATTAATGACCTATTGTTTTGTTTGGTTTTCGGGCGAATGTTTTCATCAAAAGTATCTCATATTGGCTGCCAAAGGGTAAATTTTTCAATTTGGATGTGAGTGAAACTGCTAATTATTATGGCATCGAGAAGAATTAAACAGCAGAAGGAGTGATAAATGTAAAGGCTAAATTTTCCTACAGGTTTGACGGACGAAGGCAGCGTCGCCTCTTTCAGCATCACTGAGTGATTCAGTCAGCGAGTCCCCATTCCTGTCAAACAGCCAGTCAGTCAGTAGGTCGGTTGTTCAGGCAGGCAACGTTTCAGCCAGTCAGTCCGTCTTTCAGTCAGTGAGTCGGTCGGTCAATCAGTTAGTCGGTCTGTCGGTCAGTTTATTTAGTCAGTCAATCATGCAAAGTTTAAAGAGTGCTGAGTACGAACTCACTATTGTAAAAATAAATCTAGGCTTCAACAAATTTTGATAAACTCAAAGAATTCGGTAAGGTATGCTGTAAACAGTTTTCCTGTCGTTTAGATTTGGTATCAAATTCACTTGCTCCACAATAAAATTCTTTCCTTGATGTAGTGCATCATAAGCAGTACTTAAAAACAGAAACCGTAACTATGCAATAAGGTCTTCGAGTAAGTTTGTCAATGTCAATGTTGTTCTTGATGTCAAGTAGTGGCTGTAGAGTGACCACTTTTTATTGGAACACAGTACATTATCCAGAGTAAGATGGCTTTTATTTAAAGCCAAGCCCTCGACATCAGTGCATTCTGGAAAAGGATGTTCCTTTACCGAAATATATACAATGTATTATTACTTCTATAGTAAATTGACAATTAAGCAGTAAACACTCGCTTCACATTATATGTTGATTGCTTTGCTACGCATAATTGAATTTCGCATCCAACATTTGAAATGGTTCTAAGTAACAGGATCCGTCTTATCCCTTCGCTTCTAGCATCGTATATCTTTGGGTCAATATTGGTGGTTACGTTTAAGTTTTCTTGATTGCAAGTAAATCTATATTTGCAAGATCAGTCATCCAACGACACCACTACCCTATGGGAAAGTGTAATCAGATATAAAACATTCTCTTTAATCGATAACTTACATCCATGTTCAGAATGCTGTGATGATCTGCGTCTTGTTGAAATACATCGTTGAATGTTGAAGACTGCTCAAGTTCTGAAAAGCGATCTCATTGAATTCGGAAGTTTTAAGGTTCCTCTTCAAATTGATCTCTACTCTAAAATCAAAACAATGTGTCAGGCGATATAGAAGTGCATGAGGGGACCTTCAGGGTTCTCAAGATAAGATACAAGCAAATTTAGTGATGCCATACTGCACTTGCATTCTCTATTTAAAGAAATGCTAATACTGATAAAGAATATTTTCATACGCAGTGTAAATTGTTACCAATGTAATCATTTTCTGACCAGACATTCTTGCAAACCAGGTTAATTCTCATTATCATTAAATAAAGCACACGCTGAGGTTTAATCCAAGTGAATATATTGTTTAATAAAAGATAAAATTATAACATAATCTATAAGTTCTGAAATTTTGGAAAGTCTGCAAAGGTTATACATAGAGCGACCAGTTGTCAAAGCTCTCTGCAACACAAATAGTGTTTTTCTGGCACGAAATGTCCTCATTATCAATATGAGATGTCTGTATGTCATGAAAGAAAATTGTAAAGCTCGTGATTTTATGCTAGTCTAGGTGTTCAATTTGTCTTACCAAAAAAATCACCTTTTTGATGTCTTTGTTAGAGTATTGTGATAGTCCTTAAAAATGGCCAATTCAAAACTTTGTGTTATTTGCAATGGCTGCTTCTTACTCGAATTTAACGGTAAGGAAGATTTCAACCGTTTTCTGGACCAACGTATTCAATTTTTCATGCTTGTCACAATTTGAAGCAAATTTGAGAATGTTTGTTATGTTCGTTGCTTTCAATGTGTAAGCTCTTAAAGACTGTTAGACGTTAATCTTCATGAGGGCTATTCTAATTCATAATGGTCTCTATACTCCTCTGAATATGTCTTCATCTTTTCACGTAATTTGAAGAGTTATAAATAGAGTTTGCTATCAGTTTTAGTTGGAAGAGCAGCGTATTAGAGTTTTTTGTACGAGATGCCCGACTACTGTAATTGTCTTTATCGAACTTCACGTTTAGGCCTTGCGTGTGGAAATGATCTTTGCACCCTGTACTAAACCTGTGCTCCCTATGCATCAATTCATTAAATAATCTAACTTTAACTTCAAAATTTGTTTTGAATCAACACATAGTTTTCTTTAACAATAACTTCATTCTAAAGTACATCAAAACAATGGTCTGCGGTATTAAAGGCACGTTGCTCTAGGGTTGAATATAGTCAACAATGCTCTTAAACTCAATTTTTCTTTCCTTTGAAACCCTGAATCCAACAACAATATTAGCTGAATACCTACAAAGCTGTAAAACAAACATGCTAAACCTTGCCCTTTATTGTACATTAGCAAATTATTAAAAAACTGCAATTTTAAGTCAAGCAATTTTGAAATGTCAGTAATAACGTAGAGCAGTTACGTTTGTTAAAGACTGCTTTTGAACTGCTGATGGCCAAGTTTATAGGGACGAAAATATTTGAAAATATTTAAATATTGAATACTTAAATGCACTCATGATAAAGTTAAATAATTTCAGAAGTCAGCCACAAATTTGAAGACCTCTCGAGCTTTCGAAGAGAGCGCCTAGTTACACAAGGAAAAATGGTAACTTGTCTACCACGTACTCGTAATCTTGCAAACAAACTGCTGGGATGAAAGGTCATCTTTGAGGAAACGGACGGGAATTACAACGCCTAAAATATTACTGAGGGCTCTCAAAAAGGTTGAGAAAAACAGCGAGACACAAGTACACTGATAAGCAACAACTGGTGTTCATCTCATAAAATTGAGAAAATCCATTCCAGATTTCCTTATTTATTTATACATAAACTGTGAAATGCTTTAATTAACAATACATAACATCAAACCAATGGTATTTACAACATTTGCATTAAGATATTTGTTATCTCTGTACGTCTGTTTTAAATAAATGGACGTTATCTACAGTTACGAACCTAGAAAACAATGAAAACAAAATATGTTCAGGCTGGTGATCAGCCCCCATTGCCTCCCAAGTAATTGAAGTCTGTATCAACTCAATGATTTCGTCACTATTCAATTTACTACTTGTTAAGCACTCTGCTTAAAATCTCAGATTCATTGTCCGACTACCTTCACTAATAATTCCACTCTAAGTCTGCGAACTTTGAACATAACCTACGCTATAATCCATTTGTTCCTCTCGAATACTCAATGAAAAACAATGCCAATCGTAGTAAACACTGTCCTACCCCGCAAACGAACAAAGGGTTACCGTCCTGCCTTCCCGTTGTCATAGACATACAAACAATGTCGGCTCTTACACTATTCCGTTTATACAATAATACTTGTAAGCTTGAGTAAATGGTACGCAAAAAGCTTTGTATTTTGCAAAATTTGAACTTGGGAAGACGGTCATGTACTCCAGCAACAAACTGAAGCAACGTCATAGCTAATGAAACTCGCTCGAAAGAACGAAGACTGATCACAGCGGTTGCCAGATCCAAGCATGCGCAAATGAGGTCTCTGCCACATCTGTACAGACGCCACCAACGCTCCAAATTTGCATTGGCAAACACTGCAAGTCAGTAGTACTGTACTTCACAGTTAAGTATACGGACACGCTTCATCTGTAAGCCACAATAGCATCAACAGAATATAACTATATTTGTGGGGATCGTGAAAACGAAGCCTTCTGCACTTTCCCCGTTTCTTCCATATTCTGGGAATCATAATTCTTAAGAACGGAAGTTAAAATTCCCCTGGAGTCCTATGATACATACGAACAATGGTCATTAAGGAAAAAATCATGTTTAAGCTTGAAATGTACTTTTCATTGTTCAGTATATCGGTTTGAGCCCAAATTACGAAGCCAAGAGGATTGGTTTTTCTCTCATTCTCCTAGCCACGTCACAAGCTCAAGTTAGGACGACTGTTCACAAGCACTTTTGACAGCATATGACGACCAAATCGAAAATGAAGTCTTTTGTTTGGTACCTTCTCAAGAATTTTGATCTTGTAGTAGTACCGCATGGCTCTCGCCATCTTCTCGTAAGTCATCGAGGTTCTGTTTTTAGATTCTCCCCACAGTCTAGCTACCAAGCCAGTTTTGATCAAGCGAAATTCCCCAATTTCTCGATTAGTCCATTCCATGCATTTGGGTACCATTGTTTCATCATTCAACATATCGCGAAGAAATTCCCAAAGATGGAAACAGTCATTAGCTACAAGCGTAAAGAAAATAAAAAAAACCGCGTTGTTACTAAATAAGCTTATAAAATACTTATACAAAAGATATTAAACAAGGTTAGAAATTAACAGTGAAGGGAAAAAAACTTGATCACTTCACAACGAAAATAAACTAGGAACTCGAGGCTGGTATAACAATAAAAGGGAAAACTTCCAAGTTTACATTAAACCTGCGGCATTTCTTTACTTTTATCGATTGTTACTTCGCAATTAACTTCAGTGCTGACACAAATGGCAAGTCTCCAATTCCTTATACAGGTTGGTCTTGTGTTAAAAAAAAGAAAAGATAAGACTATGACCACCGGGGCAGGCCTGCTAGTTCGCCAGGCTAGAAAAATGCAGGAGCATATAAATATCATCGAAAAAATAAAATAAAAAAACCAACGGCATATTACAGTCAGCCCAACCAGCGAAGAGTCGGAGTGACTCGCGACTAAGAGACAACTAGTCAATCCTTGGATGATCCTTGGTTACTGCAATGAATATGGCTTCATTCCATCTATGTTATGCAAATGTCATTAAAGGACCTCCTGTTTAGAGGTAAACCATGCCACATGTTCCTAACTGACACCTTACTTTTTAGTTCAAAAGAGATGAGCACGCATTCGTAGCTCAAAACCTTTCATTCGATGCTTATTGATACCATAACCGATCAGAGCGGCAACCCGTCATAAATGGATGTAAATTGTAGATCGTTTACTACATTGAAGAACGCGTGTATCTCGGAGAGGCATTCACCATTAATTCTCTCGTGCATATCTTACATGAAGTATCTAGACTACATAATAATAAGAAAGAATCACTACGCTGGAAAGGACCAGCAGCCTGTCTGGAGCTAGGGTTATGCATAAATTATCGCTATGCCTGTGCTAATCCATCTGTTTGTATATAAATCTCCTTCGAAATCAGTGAATACAGTTCGGTAAACAAAAATGCAGGCAAGGTAACCTCACAAGCTAACACTAGAGAAGAGATGAAGACAAGCGATCCCAGTAAGGAGTAAGTTGACATTTCTCTCCATTTGTAGCTTAACTGTGCTTCTAGGTTTTTTTAGCATTGATAAGGATCGTTAGTATTTTCTTAACCCTAGAATGATTCGTTGCTCCTTAAGCATTCCTTAATCATTTCTCGTTTTCCTTACTCCCAAAAAACCTATGAACAAAGAGGACTTACAACGAAATATGGAATTCGTAAAAATTACTGACCATTATGAAAACCATCGTCAGTGTCACAACAATTGTGTTAGACAAAATGCACAGACTAACACTTACATTTTCCTTTTGTCTTGCGTGGTGTTCCTTCGTCATGCTTCTCTCCTACAGAAAATGATCAAACAAAGCGCTTTAAATAGACACGTCTACATTAGCATTTCATGGGACTGAATAAAATGGTACAGGGAATTTTAACAGCTTATCCCAACCATAACCAACTGACTGACTTAAAAGGATCATATGGAGTAGCACGAGTAAAAAATCAGTATCGTGGGAACCATAAAACAAGTTGTGTTCTGTAGCTACGATGTATGCACTTACGCAAGAGGTGAATACTTGTAAAAAAATCCAGGATCAAATCATTCTTTATTAAGGCATAGTGTCCACTGTCAGTCGCAAATCTGGCAATTTTTGTAGTTGGGAAACTGCGCATGCTTACGTCACTTTAATACGTTCATCCAGACGCTTGTCTCTCTTCTGCTAATCTTTCCAGTACTGTGTCATATGAATTTTTTTAAAGTGGGAGTACCCTCAAAATGTTAAATATACCTACTCTCGGACAGCTCAATCTAGTAGTCTGCGGATTGTATTTCTATGCGTTGTGAGTAACTTTAAATCATATTTATCTAAACCATATTTCTGTTGAAGCGTACGAAAGGCTGGACATTTAATGTACACATTGAAAGGAAACGAGGGCATTCTTTCTTAGGCCATTTCCTGAAACGCTTCCAACCAATTCAAATCAAAGAACAAAAATATTTTCACTTCTTAATTACCGAGAACAGTCATTTACGACGTGTTATGACAGGCAATAATAACTGTCGGCGTATAGGGAGAAATGCCTTATTTTTTAAATGGACAAAGGTAGTATTCTAACAATGCAATTCAACAATGGATTTCACAAGGAGGGAGAGAAAGCACTATAGTATAAACTCGCGTCTTGTTCCAAAGGGCGGCAGCCTTAATACACCACTTATGATCTTCCGTCAAATAAATTCTACGGGATTTAGGTAAAATTACTATGCTTCCTTCCCGATTAAGATGCCAATGCAGACTTGACCCTACTTCTGCTGTGTTGATGTCTACACACGTGAGAGTGTACGATGGCTTGTTTCACAAGACTTGATTTACGTCTGCAGCTGACGTATTGTGCCATACCACAACACATTAGAGGGTTGGCATCGAGATTGCCAACACACTCGAACGGATCAACATAGGGACCTTGAAGTAGTTTAAATCTATGACGCATACAAAGGTTTAAAACGGCCATAGTATTAGTTGCTTAGGTTCGTTAATAATGTAGGGAGCCTTTTTCTCAAAAGGCATATCCAAGTGCAGAAAACATAAAGGTAAGAATCCCCACTCCTCGCGAAATGATGATCCATGGGAATCGCACAAAAATGTAAGATTATTGATAAAAGTAGGTAGAAGGGTTTGATGTCAAATAATCGTCAGTACTAAAATGTCTTTGCCGACAACTCAAGCCAAGTAGCCTTAACTACATTTAGTAGTCGACAGGGTCGTCTCGTGTTAAGAAAAGAAATTTAGTTATGACTATAACCATTTGGGCGCTGAATCAGTGTCTGACGACTGCAAATCTGATACCTTTCCTACTTAGCTGAACAGCTCAGTAGGATAGATTGAAAGAGTATTAGTCATTCAACCCCGATCGTCTACCCCCTCATCCCAGGCTTCCCTCAAAGCATAGGCTGATGCTCGAGCCATCAAACATTTTTCCCACAGACGTGGAAACATAAGGTTTCTGGAAATTGTCCCGTTTCTTAATGAAGTCTTGTATCTTATGAATGATCCTGATTTTTTTCAGCAAAGTAACTACATGTATCGATCCAGTCTGGATTCCACGCCAATTCTACCTCACTTTGAATCACTGCCTTAAGCGTGGCGGGACCAGTAGCTTAGAACCGAGGGTCGTGGTCAGATTCCACCTTTAGACAGGTGTTAGGAGAGCTGGCAACTACTTGTAATCCTAGGAGTAAGGAATCAATGCTCGGTCACCCAGAGAGTAGACCATGGATAGCACTGATTATATTAGCTATGGGCTATATTGTGCACATCCTGAGCCCAAATACCAAGGAGCGACAACAGCTTAAATAAAGTTAAATTCCTTCCCACACCATTTCCTTAACCTTTTGGGTCACACAGCTGTGCAAGCACAGTAAATGCTACAGTCATCGGCTGGCCTACTGGTAGCACCGTGTGTTTAACTTCCATGAACTATTCCGTTAGTGCCAAGTGCTACGCTGGGAAGCATTATGTACCATGTTTTACGTCTTTGATATGAACCGGTTCTTCGAATCGCACCAACAAGCTTCCGCAAGCAAAGCGAGCACGCTACTACTATGTCATTGCTGCGGTTTATATAGATAGCAGGTTTACATGACAACTAAAAGCTTCAAAACCTTTTCTACCAAATTTTGTAAAGAAATCGTAGTTTTCACTTTGAGCTCCATAACGATATTATTTTTCATATCATATGCAGTGTAAGTAATAACAATGCATGTCTTAACTTACCAAGGTTATCCTTTATTCCGGTCACAATAGCACTGTCCTCGCTGGCCTCGCTTTCGGAACTGCTGTTTAGTCTCTTCTCCAGTACTGCTCTTTTGTAACAATCATATCGCATGTCATCATAAATTATATCAGTGGGTGGTGCCTGTCGCTTAAATGCCTTCATTCCTTCCTCTGCCACTGAAACGAAGCTACGGCGTGGCTCTGAAAATATAACAGAGCGCACGTGAGAATCTGTAGTCTGCCGTCTACCATTTAATGTATTTGGTTCAATCTTAGCCACTATACGTACATCGTATGAACCTCTCTCCATAGTGCCTTGCAACACAGCAGGATTAAATTCTTTGTAATGGCCATTTAAAAATTTTGATTTCAGGTCTCCTTGAAAAACAGAAAATGCGCTTTGGTCACTACTATGAAATTCACTATATCCAGGGCCATTCCTGAATTGCATATTTGGATGGGACCGATCGACAGGTGAGAGACGCTTTGCTGGAATCCGAATAGGGGACCCCGTCACTCTATTTCTTTCTAAGCTCATGCTTCCAATTGAGGTTGGTGTTTCCACGCTATGTCGACAAAATTGACCTGAATGGCTGCATGGGCATTCTTCTAACTTCACCTGCATGCGGGCATCCGATGAAGAGTAAGGTTGCCTGTATCTTAAAACCTCGTAGTTCCGGTCTAAACTGCATTTATCGTATGCTTTGCATGGCATAGACCAATGAGAATTAACAGCATCTGTTTTGTGCGAAGTTGGCATTAACGTGGGGAAGCTCACTTCTACCCTGCGATCGATATCTGCCATCCTATCACTCTCAAAGATGTCGAAATGATTTGATTCTGCTGTCCTTGGTTGCTTCTCTGAGGCATCTAAGGGCAAATAATCACCTCTCGAACCGGCTAGGATTGCATTAATGCGAGCCAAAGCCTCTTCGCGTATGACGTCAGTGCGTCGATGTGGAGACCATCTATCCGCATAGGACGAAGAGTGAAGTGACTTACTATCTGTTGATGGCTGTATCCGCCTTGTGTCTTCCTCGTTCTTAGTAATTATTGTATCCACTATTCTCTGTTTTCCATTTTCGTATATGTTTACTTTATCCAATAGATCCCTGTACCATGGAATCGAATCGCATTTCAATTTTTCTGCATGCAAAATAATAGGATCAGGCTCCCTATATCTTTTATGTTCATTGCTTGACCCCTCATCTTGAATGCTATGTTTTCTCTTTAATCCACCGCAAGAGCTGATAATTCGAACAGGCGGTGTAATAGAATCGCGCCAACGATCATGAAACTTTTCCTAATTAAGAAATAAATTGGGTATTAGGTTCAGATCTACACATACATATGTTCGCAAATACACACAAAAAACCTCTTAACCTAGTCCATCACAAACCTTGTCAATTATATGCCGTTCTGTTAACCAGTTTCTCTTATGTCAGGCACATTGTGTTTTGCGGAAAATGCAATGCCTTCAAAACTAAGTAAGCAGAAACTGTTTTTACATTGTTTACAAAGGTGTACGAAAAATTTCATTTGTGCAACTAAGGGTAAACAATTGATACCGGCGTTTGACTTGATTCTCGCTGACTCGATCTCTACGATGGCTGTAAACAGCCAAAAACAATTACAACGACGTCAATGCACAAAAAATAGCGTTATTTCTCCTTGCAAAAATAACAAGACAGAATTAGTGATAAAAGGTTAAGAGTCTTCAGCACAACATATATCACCCACTATGAGTTAAACATATTAGAAAAGGATACACAAGTAATACCTAAATGTAAAATTATCCGCTTACCACAGTCAACAACGATGAACACGGCATATCTGTTATTGGAAATAGCTATTTGTGAACTTTCAGTTCAATATGTCTGTATAAAAAGCGCTTCCTTGTAGTAATTCTTAACCAGCAAATGTGCTTATAAAAGGGTCCTGATGAGCAATCCATTCCTTGACTCAGCAGCATTTTTATCGGTCGTTGAAAGCAAAAAAAGAGAAAGTTCCTTGTCTATCTTTCCTTAATCGTCCTTTGTTTCAACTGCATTTGAACAATAGTTGAAAAAGGAAGCTTACTAAAGCGGAACTGCACTAACTCGGCTCTATTCTCACAATGTCAAATAACGTTTTGATTTCTTTCTGTTTGGATTAAATGAAGACATTGGCCAAATATACTGCTGTAAGCAGAGGTCTCTGTTTACATGTAATAGCACCTTAAGATGAAGATACTTTTTTAGGCAAAGTCGCATTGCTTATTGTTTGGGCTATTTAAAAGATTCAATGCAACAACATAAATTTACTGTTACTTTGGCACTGCGAGACAAAGCGAACTTTTTCAGCTCCCAAAACCATTGATTACACAAACAAGTCTGCTGTTTATTTGTATGATAAATGGCCCTGGGCCGCTGTGGTTGCTGTAAGAAAAAGACGAATGAAATGGCGGGGCTATGTCCCGAGTATACAGACACTGCTGATCCTACAAGCAGCACATATGTCGTCGGGATGTTGGCATCCCAAGGAAGGTGTCAAGCTTACAAATTTTAAAAAGCATGCACGCGGAGACCGCTTTTTTTCTATGATTTGAGACGGCTGCTGGAGAAAATTGCACATGACTTTCCTTAATAAAACATTTTTGCCGGATTATAGAAAATTGTCCCAAATTGTTGGGTAGACTTGGCATACGGCCTCCTTGGTTAACGCAAAATACGGTTTACTATTTGGGACTGTAAACAACAAACGATATGGGAAAACAATAGCACTGACACGTGGGTAACTTTTGCCTATTTTCGGTACTTAAATTTCAAGCTGACTCAACCTTTCAAGCACGTCCTTCTGTTCTTATATTTGTAATGTCCAAAAACTTGATAATATAACGGACTGTATTGGGCGGAGAGAGACAAAAGCGATAGCGAATTAACAGTTTCGAGGAGGATCATGAAGATCTGTACAGGAACATAATTGTACACTGCCTCTGACGTCAAGCTCATAACAACTCATCTATCTACCCCTAATCTTGTTTGATGACGCAGAAATGAAAGTGTTCTGCATCGCCGCTTCTAGGCAGTCACAACGACAATAGAGCGTGGTCGAGTGATTTCTCTATTACATTACTATCCAACATGTACGCAGAAAGCAATTTGAATGATCAAAGTGTATGCATAACGAAACTTTAAGACAATTGATAGTTCCATCTCGCTATTGTTTTGGAGCACATTTTCATTTTATTCCAGTACGGAGATGAAGTTTTACATTAAGGTATCTGACATAACAAGAACTACTCGACCCTTAGACCAACAACAAACTTCAGTTTCCAAACTTGCCTCTCACAATGATGCAAATGCTTACGTCAAATGGGTGTAGGGGTGTTAGCACGAGAAACTGGCGATACCATTGTTTAAATTGGGTGTTTTTTTAGCCGTCGTCGTCATAAAATTCCAGCGGTAGGAGTTAAAAATGTACAACGAGTTATCATACATTAATTATAGAGACTAAGAACATTGTCCTAAAATGTGTCATTAAAGGGAATTATTATTTTGAAACTTCCTTACAGGTTCTGTGACCATGAATAAACCCCTTTAAGGCGTTTTAGAGTACATGCTAGCCCTTTGTTCATATAATTAGTACTGGTCACACTGGCGACCCTCGTAACTAATGGTTGCACACTATCAAAATCTGATCTCCGGCAATGAAATAAAGGAGGATAAGGCAAAGGTATGCTTTTTGTGGTAAGAATAAGTCCATAATCATTTTCTCCAAGGCCAAACTTTTAGTGACAAATTTATTGAAATCATAAAAAATGAGTCACTTGCAACAGTGACGACAGCCATTGTTTTAAAAGGAACTAATGTGCGCTCTACTCTCGTTCTCTTGATCCTTTGTTAGCAGAGAATTCTTGTGTTAACCGTAACAGTAAACAGGTTAGAGGAAAGTAGCCACAATTTGCATAAAACATGACATGTATCAAACGCCCTTTAGTAAGTAAATACGTGCTCTGTCTGCAGAACTTTTCAATATTCGAAATCAATTGTACAACCTAGCACAGTGCCTGATGTAACGTCTGCGATATTGTAGCAATTTTACAATAAATGCCAGCAAGCCAAGATGCCCCAAGCAGCGATGAAACCTCGTCGACTGCTCTTAGGCCTGATAACTCGCTTCGCTTTAATTCAACACCTTACGGACAATACGAAAAGGCCCCGGATAACACTATGAAGATGTGGACATTTCCCAGATATGATCTTTTCATTTTTACACCAATGGGTGCTATATTTTAATTTGACAACCAGCCATCTTTTCTACATGTGCAAGCT